>JAAMPD010000039.1:0-119284 GCA_025266255.1 Trissolcus basalis
CCATAGAAACAAAGAGGAACGAACGTAGAAAATAGGAAACAAAATAGATATGTATTATTTTTTTTTTTTTTGTTTGCTGACACTTTTTGACATTCGAGTTATATAATAATTGGCGAACAGTGCCGACGGCCAATCGATGCAACGTTGATTGCAATCGATGGGGCCCTGAAAAATGCGCCGACCGCACAAGTTGTTATTGATTCCGAGGGAGAGACAAAATGCTTTTGCATTTGAATAATGCTTTCCCATTTAACGAGCTGAATTGCAAAGTGCAATTCCACGTGATTGCAGACTTTAATGTATTTTGAGTAAGTTGTATCGTCTAATGGTACTTTTGATACTTAAGTTGCGCGCGGCCGTTCCAACGATAATTGGTAGTTACAAATTGCGCGAAATTATGACTCGCATCGTTAGCAATGTTGTAAGTTTTCGGTCCAGAATCCGACCGCAGAGTGGTTAATTTTAATTTCAAGTTTAAATTATCATTTCCCAATAAACTTCTCTGGTTCCGGAAAACTTTTCCAGCTTAACAAATCAATTTTAATGTTCGAGAAGGTGGAGGAACAGTTTTTTGAGTGTAATATAAAATGTGCCCTGTAAAAGCCTGAGATAACATCCGACACTAATTTGAATGTTTTCGAATGACAAATGGAACGATCAATTAAAATACACGAACATCTTTGACTGCAACTGTTGAATGTTGAATAGACAACTAGATTTGAGATAAGTCAGGAGCGAATTTAATAATATACACCAAATATATCAGACGCAGAGTCCCGATAATAGAAATGTGTCAATAATTCAAACTTCCGTGAGCAACGATCAAACTCGAATTACAGCTGATTGATAGCAACTAATCCTCACATTTGGGTCGCCATCATAAACATGCTCGATGATATACTAGAATATTTAATCAATAATTTATCACCACTTAGAAGGAATTAATACAGATGAATCTTTTGATAGAAATTAAATGTTTGTGGTACAATTATTATTATTATTATTATCGTCATAATCACTGTAAAACGTGTATCTTAAAATCAATCATTGCTGAAAAACTTTTCACGTTTCAACATATTTATAGTTCATAAATAGTTTCATATATTAATTATCACTTAGGATATAAACCTTTATGTCACTTTTAAGAAAAACTTTCTGCTGAAATTGAAACTTTTCAATAGGTCCCCTCAGCCACTTTTTATAACATTTCCTAACTGATTTCTAAGCATATTTTTTATCCCTTTACCAAACTGTATAATCCCTCAGATAAAATCGTTTGAATACTTTTTTAAAGAACCAATTCGACCGTCATAAATTTTTGATTTTCAAAAAGGGGATCTGGGAGCTAATCTACTCAAAACATCCAACAAAAGGTAATATAAAGGATGATCCCGAATGCGAGAATCAGACGTCATAAAAGCCACAAACCAAATTGGCCCGACAGTCTGAGAAACGCGCGTCATAATATCTGATAAGCGTCCCCTCGAGAAGCGCAATTGGCAAGAGAACTGAATTCGGCGGACGAAAAATTGTCGCGGAAATTCCGACGCGAAGTCTCGAGCCCCAGGTTTAATTCTGACGCGGGGAGTCCTGCCATGGCAACTAATCTTTGGGGAATCTAATTAACGAGTAGCATCAAAGAAGAATCTAATTAGCGGGATATAATTATCGATCCGGCGAGTTCGGGTGGATTTCGCGTGAGCCGCGTTGTTCGTCGGATAAAGCGGTAACGTAATCTGAAGAGTAATATCTTGCTTTCGGTGCCGATAATACCGGTGATTCGTCGGATGTAAATGAATTCTGAAACTGGGACGAGGGCGCAAACGAGCAATTTCTCAGAGGGCTGCGCGACGGAAGAATGGGGCTTCGCGGCTGAGAAAACGAAAGATTGATTGATATTAATGCAGAGGGGCCGTGTCTATGGTGTTATTGATAGTTTTTTTCCTCTACCAATAACGGTACCGTGAAATTCGCAAACGCAAAATGTACAGTAGAGCCGAAGCACCAAAATTACAGCATCAATTTGAGTTCGAACGCAACATTTACATTGGACTGGAACAAAAAAAAAGAGGTCTCTCTATACTCTATTCCGGAACGTAAAAGAAACATTTTAAATTATCGTCTCAATGTTTTTCCACTGACGGTGGGAAAAAAGCAAAACTTTGACAATTTCGCTGAGACGATTTTTTTACAACGTGGATATATCCAGATTAATGGATTTCTGAGCTCTTGTAATTAGGTCTGGCTTCTTAGCGAATTGATTTCCTTCCGATTAAAATATCAGGGCCGCCGTCCGGGCTCGCGAGGAACTTTAATTAATCGCAGAAAAAACTTGGGCGCAAAAACCTCTCACTCCCTCCATTGAAATGACTACGAAAGAAGTTTGTCGTTTGTCCTCGAATCGTCACAAACTGACGGTGTATGTTCTAGGATATTGGGAAACGGATTTGCACTTGAGTTTCTGAGTGTTTCGATGTCGGAAGCGGCACGCTGTAGTCAGGCATTCGTCTTAAAGCGAAGTGCTTGCAAGTCGTTTGGTAGTCAATAGTTTCGGGGGAGGCTGGTCGCGGCGCGTCAGATCGACGGCGTTCCAAATGGCGCGTCTCTCCCGACAATAGCACCCAATAATGGCCCTGCATATATGCATGATTCCACCCCTTCGGAGACACTCTCGAGATCGTCCGATAACAAAGGAACACGCGGCCAGTTAAATCGCATATGCATATCCCGCTCGCGTTATTATTTCCCAATTATTATTCATCGCCACGAGTTTCGCTATTACAACTTAATCGTACGACATTTATTTAACAAGAAAGAGAGACAGAGGTTAAGAGCCAGAGATAGAGAGAGATGGGAGGGGAGGGGAGGGGGTGGTTTAGCGCGACTAATCTGACTCAAGTTGGATGCATCAGTCAAGATTTGTCTAGCTCCGACTGGGTCTCTTAACATTTGTTAACTCGACTGTTCTCGTCATTCATAACACAGTGGCAGCTTGACACCTCGGTATCAGATTACAAGGCACGTGAATCGCGCTAAGTGCAGGATAGAATATCACGCGTTAGTCATCTGTTCGCCGCAAACATCCGCGCCGGATTTCACAGATGCGCCTCTCTCTCTCTCCCTCCCCTCTTGCTTTACCTGGGGATAATAACAATTTGTCGCCGATCCGAACAATTCAAAGAGGCGCGCGGGAATTTGGGCGAACGGATTCTGACAATTCCAGATCTCGTTTCATTCCGCACGAATTCAAGCTATCTCACGTAACTACTTGAGGTCTCCTCGAAGCCGGATGTTTGGACGATAGTTGCAGCCAGGATGCGTGTGCTCGGGCGACACTGCAGGTCGCAGAACACGACGATCGATGAACCCAGAACCAGGCCAGACACCTGGGCCAATCAACTTTTGTACATCCATTATTCTCGCAGAAATCTCAATCGATCCGGCTCAAATAATCCATTGGCGAATGCCATAGGCGACGGAAATTTGCAGCATTCGCTCGGACCTGCGATGATCGATATGCCAAGCAGGAAATTGTATGAACGACTGTCAACATTACACTGGTACCCAGTTTTGTACCTTTGTCACGTTGATTAACGTTTCGATATTAATCCTGCTTGACTTTCCAATAAAGGCCTCCGACGAAAGTGCATCCTGCAAAACAAGAAAGAGATATTACAATTGGCACGTTTTTTCAAGCCCGCTGGCGTCAAGCGGTCCGAATATGAAAATCTGATTGGATGGGTGAAGCATCCACCCAAGCTGCGATTCTGGATCGAGTTCAATTTAGTCAGCCCTCTGGAAGACACCCTTCTTTGATTATCAGAAGGTTTTCCACGACATGAATCTATTAATATCAATCTAGATTGTTTTCGGGGGACGTCTCACTTGATTGTCCCGGGAAAAAACGTACGACATATGTTTGTTCGAATCTCAAGTACAATTCCCCAACTGGGGCGAACTTATTAGACGGAGAATGGAGAACCTTTCCATAGTCAGAGCCGTCAGCTCAAAAATGAATGGTGATAATATTTTCCGCAAGATTTATCCGAATTGAATTCAGCCTTTTGGAGCCGCGTGCAATCCTTTCAGCTCTAATGAGAAAGTGTTTTCATCAATGGAACCTAAGAAGAAAAATTCCACCGATCAGCTTTGGACAGCACCAGAAACCCATTTCGGAGCTGCATTCCAGGATTCGGTCCATCGGTTCGATTTTTTCTTTTTCTTTTCTTTTTTTTTCGTCGGTTGAATGGCACTTTGTTTGGTAGCCTTACTTTTGTCGGTGTTAAAATAGAGCACAATGGCCTATGGAGACTCGGATTAATCGACGAGTGTACACGGTCCAACATAATCGCTCATAGGCGCATGCATAACCAAGTGCACGGACAGTACAGGACATACGTAGAGGAAACGACACATGAATAGCCGCCGGGCTATCATTCACTCACCCCATTGATGTGTGTTGGCTGCACGCTCCGACGAGCCCGCCGCATGGCCGAACGGGATTTTCCTAAATGAAGACGGTCACGGCAACCTGCCAGGTTGTGCAGCGCTCCAGCCATTGTTTCAGCACAGGCTCCCTCCCTGACGCAAAATGCAAAATTCTTCATCAGCAATTCCAGCCGAAGACTCCAACCACGTCGCCCCTCCAAAACAACTTGTCTCCAACTTTTTCCGAACGAGTGATTTTGTGTCCCTCGTAGATATCCCGAGTTGTTGAAATAACATGGTTCCGCATTATTGCCTGCAACTGATTCAAAGAAAATAAGTAAATACCAGAAGTCTCTCTCGAGTTATTAATGTCTTCTTTATTGGTTCACATTGTGTGGGCTCAAGTGAAATGGGGGATATGCTTTTGCGACCAATGTTATTTATGTGTGGTTGGAATAATAAGCGACGGGATTGAGTATTTGTTAGCTATGCTCCACCAAATACATTAGAGTCCATTTCCAACAAATAGCTTTGCTAATTGCTATTCAAGTTTCGTCAAATATGTCGTTTTATGGTAAAATCCTGTTTTTTGGTCCGCCATTTTCAAAATCATTTTGGTCCCGGAGAAATTTCAAGCTTCAGTTCAACCCTTTTCAAAAGACTGTTTTCCTAATTTCTATTTTTACTGTTAACAAAATCTGTTTACTGTAAAAAAAATAATTTTTTTTATCTATTATTTTACCATCACTTCTGTTTGATAAAAAATTCAAGATTGAAAGATTTGAAATAATATCTTTTCATTTATCAGTTCTATAAAATCACTTCGGTTCCATAGAAACTTCGAAATTGAATCAAACGTTATCCACTTGGTTCGAAGATTGTGAGACTTAGTTTTGGCACTTGCAATCGGTATCAGAAACTTGCATAACTTCAAAGTCCAAGTTGTGCCCCTTTTTTTCATTGAAATCGCAACTTGGCTGAATTCAGGTCGGTAAGTGTTTGGTAGTGTGAATCTGACCTCTCGAGAAGCTGCATCCCCTGCGTGACGGTTCGTTCTTTGTTGGCGCCGCAGTCCCCCCGGTCCTTGGAGCCGCAAACTCTCCTGCCCCGGAGCGTTACGTTGACGGAATGTTAAATAGCCCCGAGGGTGTTGTCGCCCCTTCGTCGCTGTTTCGACGAACGGCCTCGCATTTATTTTAGCCATACTTTGAAATAAAGACGAATACTTTCCAACGACACTTGGCATCCATAAACATTGAACGCTTTTTTGTAATCTCAGCTGTAACACGTTCCATTCAACCACTTCTGACTCGGCTGACATGAAAGAGAAAAAAAAATCATTTTCATTTTCTCCTTCCTTTTTAATATTTTTTCTCAAATTTCTTTCAGAGCTTCAATTATTTTTTCTTCAATGTTTTTTTTTTTTTTCTATACGTCAGGCTTTTTTTCTTCCATTAAATTTTGACGCGTCGAAATGAAAAGATTGGATCGAACATTTCATACCATCGAATGAAAATCGAATTACCAATCGTATCACAATTACTAGATCTCAAACTCTGCCCGTATCTAATTAAAAAAAATCTCAATATGAAACGTCAGCGTTTCACTTGTCAGTGCAGAGTCGGAGCTGGTGAGCAAAGCTCGGTCTTCGTGCATGAAAAATAAATCGAATTGTTTGTCGTGCTGACATACTTTTTGTTATTTTATTGGCCCATGTACAGACGCTTTCAAACGTGCGCGATTTGCTGGCACAAAACACGAGGTAAAAAAACTCGAGCCAATTGATGGTACATCTTTCACCTGTCAAATCGCTGAACATTTTTTAATCCGCTCGCGGAGCTCTCTCGGATCAATTATATTGATTAATTCGCCAGTAACGACCGACACGATTTTCCTTCGTTCTTTCTTTGTTTTATATTTTGCATCGTCGTACGTAATTTTGATTCGTAAACTTTTCGATGGTAGGAGAGAAAAAAACAAACGTATCAGCAGCAAGAGTTTAACTCAGCTTGTTGTTTCGTTTGAGACATTGACGAATTTTCGCAACAACACCAACAACCAATTATGCCGCGCGGGCGCAAATCGCTTCGGAAACTTTTAATCAGCTGTAATGCGATTTCCGGAGGGTGCAGTTAAGCACACGCGTCTCTCCCGGCAAGTGTGACAAAGCAGACGGTCGTACATCTCTTCGTAACATAAAAAATTTATCGCTCTCCTCATCGCAACACATTTTGTCGTTTGGTTTCAAACTTCGTATTGATTTCGTTGCAAATACAATTGTTTCTTTTAATCTTGAATTTTAACGTTCTGTTTTTTGTAAGTTACCAATTATTTTTTGCGTTTTGTTTAATCAATCAATTTTTGAAAATTTTAATAATGTCAAACTACGCAGACTTTACAAAATACAACATTTTCATATCGTAATGTAAAAAAATACATTCTAGGTTAGAAAAATGAGCGAAATTTAAAAAATACCCTTAAAATATTCTCGAAATGATACACGGAGAAGAATAAATTTAAAATAATGTATCTCAGACGCAGTTCGCCCGGTGAGCATTGAAAATTCGTACACACAATGGAGTCGATTTTGCAGCCTTGCCAATTTTTCTCGGAATAGACCTAATTACAGCCTACCAGTGTACAAAATTTCAAGTTGATTCAACTCTCGGAACATTACAAAAAAAAATGTATCTCAAAGTATTACAAAATAGAGTCGATTTAGCAGCCTTGCCAATTTTTCTCAGAGCAGATCTGATTATGTATGATTATTAATATATAACTGATATTATATATTTCGATTCGGCGCAACTCATATATATTTTGATTCGGCGCAACTGCATAATCTAAATGCAGGATTCTCATCTATGTTTTTCATGTCGGCGCAATTGCAGAAGCCCCTATTATTTATTATTTTAATAAATAATATATAACCATCACAGATAAAAATATTAAGAACACAATTTTTTCGTTTGATGAACCAATTTTAATAGCGTTATCAGTTTTTTTTTAAATTGGAATTTCACGGTTATTTTGGAGTGAAAAGTATTGTTTTACTGGAAATTCCTATTTTTGAATTGTACTTTTATATGTAAAAATATATTTAATATAATTTTAAAAAAGGCTCAATCGATAATTTTGTCTCGGTCGGTATGGTAGAGGAGAATCAAGAATCTGGCAACACTGAACGTCATTCTATACGGTTGGCATTTCGCTCTCGTTCAAAGTTGAATTCATTTCAAGTGCCGCTGCTCTCGTCTTGTAACGAATTTTGGTCGCGTAACGACTTTTTTCGTACTGTTTGTTTGTTTTTTAATACTTTTTAACTGTCCAAGGTCGACGAGTAAGTACCAATAATTACATTTTGATTGCAAGTTATCATTTTGTAAGTGATTCTGGTTTGATTTTCAAAACAAATTCTTTGGCGGTGACGAAAAAATTGTATCACATTTCAGTAACCGCTGTATAGTTTGACTCGTTCGTTCTAAAAAATAACGGTTTTTTTATATATTCTGTTTTTTATTCAATATACATTATTGGATTGTGAAAGTTTCACTTGAAATAGCAGTGTAATTAGTTTTAACGTTAATAAACATGTGAGTAAAGAAACATAACCTATGAACCATTCGCAGTGCCGCGCAAAGCTGTAAAACGACAAGCAGAAAAGCCTGCAGAAGTTACCGCGCCTAAGAAGGCTAAAAATACCGCCGTAAGAACAAAAGGTATTTACTATTTTATTTATTTTGGACAACTAATTTTTGACTTGTTGATTTGTGTACATGTTTCTGTTATTATTCTCTTTTTTTTTTAATTTGTAAACATTTACCAAACTATCAAAAAATTGGAACTAAAATCAAATGATGCACAATTCGATTATTCAATATTAATATTAATAATAAAAAAAATGTGCAAATAGAACCAAAAGAAATTAACTCATTACCTGGAGAAAAGCACGAATCTTCTATGCACGAGAAAAATAAAAATAATGCTCGCAAGTCAGTGTTTACGTCTGAAAATCATTGGCTCGCGGATAAATCGTTTGAATGTGTTGAGTGGAGGGAGTACGCTTCACAGGCAGTGAGTTGAAAATTGAATTAACAAAAATTTGAAAGAAAAACATGTTACGGTTGTTGAAATGAACTCTTCATTTAAGATGAAATAAAAACTGCAAATTAAAGTACTTAAAGAATGTAAATATAATGTCGATCGAAAATTAGTTGTTTTTTAACTTGTTAATGTTAATGTTAATGTTATTTGGAACGATAATTTAATTGTAAATTTATTTTCAGATGCACCAATTAAGTCCCCAGATTTACGTACTTGGGAGAAGTCAACTGGATTCGTCCTCACGTTTGGCCAAGGAGATGTCGGCCAACTGGGTTTGGGTGAAGATGTTATGGAAAAGTCACGGCCTGCACTTCTTAAGGCAGATGAAAACTTTATTTCAATAGCAGCCGGAGGAATGCACACTATCCTTTTGACGGACAAAGGCAAAGTTCTTACTTTTGGCTGTAACGACGAAGGGGCTTTGGGAAGAGACACTTCAAAAGAAGGCACAGAATTTGTTCCAGGTGAAGTCAATCTGCCTGGCAAAGTGATCCAGGTCACAGCTGGAGACTCGCATAGCGCTGCTCTGTTAGAAGATGGACGAGTTTTTGCTTGGGGTTCATTCAGGGTACGACTCTTGACTCTAAAAATGAAATTCGCGATTGCAACTGTGCTTTTTCAATTGGTTTTAACTTTTGTAAACAATTTGTAGGATTCACACGGAAGTATGGGATTAACAACTGGAACGAATGAAAAAGTTCCGATCCAGCTGTTGGAATCAATAAAAATAATAAAAATTGCATCCGGTGCTGACCATTTAGTGTTACTAAGCAAGGACGGTAAAGTTTATTCGGGTGGTTGTGCGGAACAGGGCCAACTGGGTCGCGTGGCTTTCAGGTCCTCTGATCGTGGCAACCGGCGCGGTGTGCAGATGTTACTCAATCCAGACTTGGTGCAATTTTCCCCCGGTGTAAAAACAAAATTTGATAATATATGGGCTGGATCGTTTTGCACATTTGTTAAAGGTGTTAATAATAAGATCTATGTCTTCGGATTAAACAATTATCATCAAATCGGTAAGTTTGAACAAACCTTGTTTGCTGATAAATTATGAAGAATTTGGTTATTGATTATTGTTTTGTAGGTTTGGATAAACCTGGAACTCAATATTTTCCAACACCTTCTAAGACATTAAGTGGGAAAAAATTGGTTCATATTAGCGGTTCTCAACATCACTCTATTGCACTTGATGAAGATGGAAAAGTATTTGTATTGGGACGCAAGGAGTACGGTAGACTTGGGCTAGGACCTGACTGTGATGACGCTAAAGTACTTACTCAAGTTGAAGATTTGTCTAAAATGAAATGCATAGATATAGGCACAGGTAGTGCCCAGTCGTTTGCTGTTACTGACTCAGGTAAGTGCAAAACATCATTATTGAAGAAACCAATTTCAACATCAATTGGATAACATTAATGATTCAATTTCAGGAGAATTGTATTCCTGGGGCATGGGAACTAATGGACAACTGGGAACTGGAAGCGAAGACGATGTTTTGAGTCCCTTATTGGTGAAAGGGAAACAACTGGCAGAAAAGTCAGTTGTTAGAGTGTCCGGTGGTGGTCAACACACAGTGATTCTAGCAACTGAGCGAAAAATGTTATAGTCCATTTTATAGTATCTGAATAATCATCTTTGCTATTAAAACTTCTAATCATCGTTGAGACAATTTTTAATACAAATTTTTCTGGTGGCCTTATAAGTTTTAGTAGATATTATTATTACTACTGTTTGTATTTGATAATCCGGTAATCTTCCAGTGTTACCTCGTTGATAGAGTACATGATACTTTTGTTGCGACTTTGTGCCGTATTCGAATCAAGTTTTGTTTGATATATTTATTACTGTAGATTTTGTAACCCTTTTGCTGATTCGATATAGTAGTTGTATACATGTACATGTAAATATAATTAGAATGAAACATTTTCGAATACTTTACTTCGAAATTATATTATGATGATTTTGTTAAGATGGTTTAAATCGTGTTATTTCTTATTCATTGCCATGTATATGTTCTTACGATTAACTATCGTTTTTGATTGAATAAATAAAACAATGCATTTTACATGTAGTTGACATTTATTACAAAATTATATTTGAAACGATCCTTATGATCAATGCAAATCCAGTTGCGTTGAACATGCGCGCGTGTCACATAATAATAATCTTTCAAAGGAATTACAATTGCTATTTTTTTTTAATAAATACATGTATATTACCAATAGTGAGTATTTCTGAATATCGAACTAGTCTTCGTATACGTAAAAACAAACTTTATTTTATTAATTTCTTGTAAATATAATTTTTTTTAATTTTAATTCAAATTCATAGATATACTCTGATACAGAGTAAACTGACAAGATTTAAACGTTCTCCATTATTTGAAAAATGTTCAACTTCGTTGTATTTGATTTGGAACTAAAAAGTAAAGTGCAATTCATCAAAGCAAAGATTATTTATTCAGAAGAAGATCAGCTATGAATTATGATCGACCTCTTGAGAATTCCTTTGCTTTCATTGTTGTACTTTAAGGAACAATTTTCATTATTTGTTGGTTCAAACTAACTTTAGATCTGCATGAGCAGATGTTCGAAGACTTTTCTAAACGCGTTCATGTGTTACTCGCATTATATCAGAGCGTATTTAATATTTAATAAAGGAAAGAAAAATGAGATAAACACATTCGTCAATAAATTAACAGTAAGGAGTAGTTTCAAAGACTAAGTAAGACTAAAACTAAATGTAGCAACTATTGCAACATGCACTAACTAAATATTTTCCAATTCAGTTGGCAGTAAAAAATTAATTCTAAAAGTCATTTATTGAACAATTTCAATTTCTACGTTTCCAGTGGACTGAAATTATTTTCATTGTCAGTTTATGCAAATCTCAGTTCAGAAATCTTTCTTTTTTTTTTGTTTCAGGTCGATTTATCATAAGCGGTGGCGAGTATGGCAGTTTATGGTCCACTGGATGAAGAAAAACTAGAGTTTACATGTGAGTTAATCGTCATTCATATGAAATCGAATAAACATGTCCTTGTAGATATTGCTGGCAATAATTACAAGACAACAATAACTAGTGAGAAAAGAAAGTTATCTCTCACGAGTTACTCGTTCAAAATGTATACTCTTTAACAATGACAACAATTTCTATTTTGCAGATTCTGTCATTTCGGCAGCTATCATTTAGTCTACAAAATCAGCTCTACCCAGCTGTGGATCAAAGTACGCATAGTTTGCTGGCTAGGTAATACAGATGTAGGACCGTGCAAGCCATGGAGGAAATGTTTCCGATGGCGATAACGGCGTGGGCGCGACGAAAAGCGCTGTGAATTTTTAGGTAATGCGGACAATGTTTCAGTAGGCCTGGGTTGTGATGGCCCACTTCATTACCAACTCCAGCAGCTCGCTCCAGCGCTGTTTTCTGGACGATGAGATGTATCAAGGTTGGTGTTAGATATACACGTGTTAACAGCTCTATGAAAAACGCGCCAGACATCCCTAAAACCTAAAACACAAAATGGTCTATTAAAATCTCGTTTGATCATTTGATTAGAATTAAATACGAAATTTGAAACCAAATTTTAATTCAATTTTTATTCAATTTAATTTGAATAATTATGAAAAGGTTGATTTGAATTTGATTATAAAATGCTGATTTGTACATGTAGAAAAAAATTTGTAAAAGATACCTGAATGGCAATTTCGATGTTCCACGTTTGAATCGGATGGTGTTTCAAAAAGATTAAGAGCGTCGTTAAGCTAAGACAGGCATTCAGCGTGAAGTATCGTGGAAAAAGAACACGCTGCACTTCGCCGAAAGTGTGCCGAGGCAATGCAAAGTACAGAGATAGACCTGAAAAACGATCGGCCAATTTTAGTCGATGCGTTCAATCCGGAATCGAAAAACTGGAAATAGATTCTTCGACACGTTGTTCTCATCGCACTCGAAAAACAAACAAATCCTCCTGTACAAGCAAATTAATGCATTTCTCGTGTCGAAAATTTTTGAAAAGAAAAAAAATTTTTTTTTTATTTTTTTCCATCGATGTATCAAAGATCACTTTGAGATTCGTGAAATCAGTTTCTAAAAATGATACAATTCTTTTCGGTACTAAATTTACGGTTTGTTTGTATATCGAGACGTGTTGCTTGAAGACAAACAGGTGTTCATACCAGACACAAACGTCATCCAAATTTGCGCCCCGAAATGAATCACGAAGGACGTGAGATAGATGAAAGACATCATCCTTGAGCGAAGATATTCCGCGTGCACTTTGTCTGACGCTGGCATCAACGCTGATATTACACATAAGACTGCAGTTATCGTTATAACATGAGCCGGTTGTGTGGTGTGGAAAACGATTCTGCAATCAAAAATAATTTCAAATCATTATAAGCATCAAATAAGCAAAAAATATTTTAATTATAAAGAACGAATTCCCTGCAAGCCGAGCGAGGCAAAAAACTTGAAAAACCATTAGAATGCTGTTCGCAGTTTTCTATCATTTGTTTCAAATTGTTGAAATTTCATTTCGCCGCGATGAAACTTCGGTTGGTCAAATTTTTTTATTTTTAATAATTTTGTAAATAGTGGAAAATCTTGTCAAAATTAACAAAGTCAATATTTGTCTAATTATTGAAATTGTGCAACTCGGAAGTCACATGTCTTAACACAAAAGTGTTTAAATTTATTAAAATGATTATACCGGAGATACAAAACGTTTTTCGCCATTACGATGTAATACCCCATCATTTCGAAGGTACCGTAATTTACGCACGACTTGTGTTCACAGCGGATAAACCTCATATTACAACCGGCCAGATTACTTGATCGCATTTTAAACACCATTAAACAAAAGTACACGTCAAATTCAGTTTTAATTATTCGCTCGAAAGAAAAGTCGGCAATAAATAATTTTAATAACTTAATGCATGAATAATTTTAACAAATTATTCGTCATTTTTCATCGGATTTTTTTTCTTCGTTCAATTTTTAAAATTATCTTTAAGTTTAAACGAATGAAAAAAAAAAAAAAAAATTCTGCGAAATCAAAATTTCACTATAAAAGCGGAGAGAGATTTTTATTTTATTTCGCGATAACGGGATTCGTTTTGGTTTCAGGGAGGGCATGAATTTCATATTATGAAAATAATGTCGTTCCAATTTAATCCCACGATGGAAAATATTTGCCGGTATCAATGATAAAATGATCTGAAGAAATTTGGTATCATGCCCAAGGACGTCTTTACGGCTGCATCGTAAAAGAAGGTTTCGAACGAATCATACGCCAGCCTCAATTAATTTTATATCGTTCCATAAATTGAGACCGAGGCTGGTTTATTCAAATTAAACCACGGTGGTTTCAAATAAATCAGAACGGCCATTTTATAAATTTTACCAACTCGTCATTGTAATCTCATATGTCCTGATTAGAAACAAATCAAATTGATTATTTTTATATTACGAACACGTATTTGCAATTTATACCTTTTCCATTTCAAAAATGTATTTTTCGAGTAACTTTTATTGCAAGGAATAAAATAAAGATGAAATAAAAAAAATGAAAGAAGAAAAAGGATTCTGATCATAATTATATATAAGATAAGACGCATCATATATGCAATTTCGCTGGAATTTCCAGGACATAAATTTTGTTTGAGAATACATATCAAGAATCATTCGTTCATGATCAACACGGTACTTATTAGAGTGAGGCAACAGTCGCTGATAAAAATTCGCATCGATCAATCGCGGTAGCTTATGCATCTCTGCCGTTCAAAGTTTTGAATATGCAATTAACGTTTGCGCCTCGATACTTCTCAGCGGACTCTCATTACTTTTTTTATTCCACCTTTTTTTCTATCTCCCCCCCCCCTCTCTCTCTCTGGCATTCATTTTTATCTGACATTTAATTTGGCGTCCGCTGGCAAAAGGTGACTCTAAAAATGCACCCTTCATCTCAATATTCAACTTGGAGGAACAAAAATTTGTTACAAAAATTGCCCTGTCAGTTTACATTTTGTAAATTTAAATTGGCCTCTTCGGTTTGTTTGTATTATCTTTCGTGAATGATTTAACGTTGTGACGTGTTTTTTTCAGTTATTTTTTGTTGTTTTGGCATTTTTTTCTAAGCTTGAAATCGAGTTATATATAGAAGCGCAGCGATGCAAAGATAAATTCTTTTGCATCTAAACTTTGATACTCTTTAGACATAACTCATTGTGCTCCAGTGAGCATAAAGCTGTCAATGCACCGGTTATGGTTTAATGACACTTAATCTGCGATGAAAAGAGGAGGCACTAGGGATCATGAGATGAAATAAAAATGCGTCTGATATTAATCACTTGATTTCGCATGCAACACATTCCAGTATAAGCGGGTGTAACAATCAATCTCACACTTGATGTATCTCACGAACGTGCAGAATCGCACGTTGCCTACATGCCATGTTCATCATCGGCTCCATAGCTTTCGAAGATTATAATAGCGGTGGCAATATAAGCAATCAAATTGATTACAAACT
The DNA here is from genome assembly GCA_025266255.1 of Trissolcus basalis. NCBI lineage: Eukaryota > Metazoa > Arthropoda > Insecta > Hymenoptera > Scelionidae > Trissolcus > Trissolcus basalis. The sequence goes on from JAAMPD010000039.1 coordinate 15,062, forward strand.
TCTGTCCAAGTCATAGTCTTTTTTTTCTGTCAACCGACGATTGATCAATAAATTTCATTGGTCAAACTTGATGAGCAATAAATTTAATTTCAACGCATTAATTTCATGGTAATTTGATAACTTTCGTACCTAAAAATTGAACATGATTTTGAAAACTAAATTGAAATTAAAATTGTAATTAAAACGATCATTTTGATCCAATTTTATAATTTTTATTAAATTTGATTTTTTTTACCTCAATTATAGGTCATTAATTATAGCAGAATGAAAAAATGGTGAAAAAATTGAATGATGCAATGAGGTGAAATTATAGAACCTTTAGTAAAATTCGGAGCGTTGTACGTGACCTGCACCACGTACCTTTTTAGAACCATCGTAAAACGTACATGTTAGACTTGTGGAATGCAGTTCCATATGACATATTTTAAATTTGATGTTAATTGGTTTCGCTGCTGCAGCCGCGTGGTACTGACGAGAAATTTTTATAACGACGTTAAAACCTTCTGGATGAGCATAGACCGCGATTGTGATTGGCTCTGAATTTACGACAAGTACGGCATTATAAATCAGACCAATTTTTCGCTAAATTGTTTCATTCAGTTATAGAGAGGCGTTTTATCATGATTATTATTTTACACTCAAAGCACTTGGCACTTTCATTAACGGTTCATAATGTAAGACTTGTTTTGCCAACTAATCATTTAAAATAAATTTATTCTGTTAATTACAGGAATTTTTTTTTCTTCTCTCGATTCTGTAATGTTTATATTGTGCATGAAGACGACAAGTTAATTGAAACATATTTTTTGTTTTATTGTGCAAGTACGGACTGATTGGGTCAGGCGTGCAAAATTGCGGTGATAATTTTATCAGATGATGCCTTTATGTTCGTTATTTTACAGGCTACAGTTGATGCACACGATCAAACATGCAAAATTGTGCAAATAAAAATCGTACGTCATTTGAATGCTCTTATTTGTCGCACAAATTTAATATAGACCAATTTTTATCTGGTTAAAATAACTTAGGATCAACAAACAAAGCAATTTCTTGAAATAATTTTAGATTTTCACGGATAAATTAATGTCACGATTTGTGACGTCTTCAACAAATTTATAAATCGTCGAGATCAGAGAGTGAGGGCAAATCATCGGCTTTATTACTAACTAAACAGGAAGCCGTTTAATTATAGAACAAATTAAAAAAGGACACCTTTTGCGTGATAACTCATTTATAATCAATTCCAAGGTTCCTTTTTCTCGATTTTTTCTTTTTTTTTTCATCAGATAAAAAATACTTTTCTATTTTAAATTAAACAACAAATTGATCGATGGGTGAGGAGATTTTGCTTGTGAAAAGCGATCAATTAATATTGAAGTATCTGAAACGTTGTAGGAAGAACAAATTATTTCTCGTTTACAATCATATCAAGCAGATTATGCATGCGTGCGAACAAGATCCGATGAGTTCCATGCCCCTCTGCGCTAACACTAATTCCTTTTATTTTTCCTTCTTCGGTCACTCCCCAAAAAAAAGAGAATGAACTCTGAATGTGCAACTTTGAATGATGAAATTTCACATTTTTATTCAGCCATACAATTATTTTATGATTTTTCATCTGCACCAAGTTGCATTGAGATTTTATTTTTTGTTATATAAGAAAAAACATGTAATAACGTATAAAGAAATTAAGTTTATGCTTAAATTAGTGCAGAACAAATGAGAATCAATCAGCAATGATTAATCGATCGGGTGCACTATTTATTAAGTCATCAAAGTAATTATGATTGTACAGATTAGTATATATGAAAGTATTTGCATTCACCGTCTTTGAACTTTTTGCCGTCGTTTTAAAACTTATGGCGTGGATAGAGAAAAAAACGTCTGGATCTCCCTGATGAGGTTTTCCTTTTATTTAATCCGAGTTTTAAAAACCTTTCTTTATTAGTACTCTTGTCATCTTAATTTTGTTGCTCCTCGTGTGTTAATCAACAAAAAAAGAAGAAGTATTTTAACATCAAAGTAAGACTAAATAAAAAACGTTCAAAGTCCAATTTTTATCTGAGGTGAAAATTAAATTGAATAAACATAAGGAGGACAAAAATAAAAGAGCCGAATAAAAGGGCAGAAAATAATATGACGTTGCGCTGTGCTTGGGCATGAAAAATTTTTTAATGTCTCTCCGATTACCATAATGAAACGTACCACGTTTGAACAAGTTACAAAATAAGACTCACTTTCATCGCTTGTTAAACGATAAGACCAACGACTTGCAGACATGTACGATTCGGCTTTAATTGAACTGTCAGAAAGACTCAGAATTCGGTTCAGTGGAAGGGCCTAAACGTTATTTTCAATTCGGTGCACGCATTTCACGTCGTGGAATTTGAGTTTACAAATTGGTTAAATGAATTGGTGATGTGATAAATGCGCGCGATGAATTTCACGTCTGAAATGAAATTTACAAATGGACACGATTTTATAATCGTTATAATTGGTCCAAAAACGTGATACCAATTTTGTTTTCTTTTGTCTCGTTGCAAGATGCAAGATATAATGGCAATGAATCTTGTGTAACTTTTTATAAACGCATCTGCGAGTGCGTCAAATCAATGTTATTCGGAAGTTTATACAAATGAAAATTAAAATATCGTGCGGCTCATTTTAATTCCTTATCATTTGTATGCTTTAGAGTCTCGTAGACATGTGAGACGTGATGCATGTAAGACAGAAATATAAACTTCATTTAGACGGAGGCGCGACTTTTTTTTTGTCAAACGTTTCGGAACGTACCTATCAATTTTCTATTTTAACATTCAACATTTCCATGAAAACTTTTTATAATCATCAAACAAACAAAATTTAACACAAGAAAAAATTCCAAAGACTGGGAAACAAAAATCCCCAAAAAAAAAAGTTTTTTTTACATTTGTTGAAATTTAAAATTTGGTCTTAAAATAGTTTTGAATGGATTGAGTTGAGTTGATGAATGAAAATTGTACGAAACTCACTTGTATAATTTGGACTTCTGCCACGTCTCGTAGCAGTTCGCGAGTTTTTGCAGCAAAATTTTGTATCTGACCGTGCTGTCAGTTAAGATGTGAGCAGCAATTTCCGGTGCTAAAACCGCGTCGATCTCGTCCACATCGGTTGATTCTGCAGATTTGTGTGCTTCCTCGTTGACTATCCGTTCGTACATCTTGAGATACTTCTTCTTAACTTTCTTTGGCCTGGTCGTTTCTACATGCGATTCCTGCTGGACCGGTGCATCTTTCGTCACCAACACTGCATCTGTACCGTGTAACACTCGTACGCACATCTTGTCATTCGCTTAGTAATCGTTCAAAAATGTGTAATTCGAATTTCGTTCGTTATTGCAATTAAAATTGTACAGCGTCTGTGGTAGTGAAATTTTGCGCAAGAATAATCGCCGATTGACACCTGGCTTCTGGCACCACTACAGTTGCTGAACGACTGAATGCAACATACTACTCTCCTACTTTGTCCCAAACGTATCTTATATACACCGCGATATTCCCCACACTCCTCCCCTGCTCAATCCCAAATTCTATTCTTCACACCATCAGGTGTCTCACGAATTTGTTCAAAAATCCACTTTACATTCAACATTTGTTTAATTTCGTACGTCAAACTTTTTATAATTATTTATCCATCCTTTCTATAATTATAATTTTCAAAAAGAGAGAAAAAAAATTTTTTCGTTTTCTGTCTAGTTAATAAGAGAAAATTGCATCAGATTTGATTTAGAACAATTTTAGGTTCAATTTTGGTTTGAAAGGGGTTTTATTGAAAAAGTTGGTTCTAACTAAAAGATGAATGAGAAAAAATTGGAGAATTTTTTGTTTGAAATATTTTTATTGTCATGCGTAAGAAAAAGATGATTTGTGTCAGTCTGTACAAATTTCTTGATCCGGCATGTCGTTTCACTGACTGTCATTCACATAGTCAACAATCGGCAATAATTATATTAACGATTCTCGGTTGATCTTTTTCAAAGAATATACAGAATTATATGATCGGCCCCTACAATTAATCGTTTATCCGAAGACTCGTGGAATCAGCTTTAAGTGTTCATGTACATAACGAGAGTATCGATATCACACGTTTCAATATACAGATTTGTTTTATTTTATTTTATTTTTTTTTTTAATTTACCTTAAAACAAATAGACCTTACGAAAATATAATTGAATTTGTCGTACGCATATTTCATCACTCCCTTTTCATCAATTTTTTTTTAATAGCTAACTAGTTATATCGTAATTAAAAAAACAACAACGTTTATATTTATTTAAGAAGAAAATCAATCGCCAACATATTTATAATACAAAGAAAGCAATCATCTTCGATATGGTACAATCAAAATCTAATAACAAACTTTGTGATCTTATGAATTATAAAAGTTCGCATGCACTATTTTTATCGTCGTAAAATGTTTTAGTTCATACAGTATTGAAGTTGTCACAATTGTATAAAAGAAGCAAGTAAAAAATAGTTTGTGTTCAATGTAAGATTGTGTTTTAAACGTATAATTTATGTCTAGAGTTGATTCAAATTCAGAAAATATTTGACAACAAATTATTTTAAATAGTATCCCATTTTGCAGTTTGCTTGTTTTAACCACCGCGTGTTCCATTTTGATCTGAGTAAATGAACAGTTGTAATTTGTGCAACTATAAACTATACCTCCGTTATAACATTAAGGGATGCACAAGTAAACTTTTAAAACTTGTTGAATTATAGTAGTTGAATGAAGTTTGACAAAAACGTGAAATGAAAAAGTCTATAAGAAGTATCTTGACGATACTTATATAAACTTTTTTTTATATATTTATGATACAAAAATTTTGCTTTTTATAATTTGCAAAAGTGTTGAAAAATCATTGTGAAATGTTTAATATTCGCATTAGTTTATCTTTATTTTTTTAAGATATAAAAAATGTATTAAAATGTATGACATTCTAATACACTCGAGAATACACCTTACATAACAGTTTTCTAAATTCGAGAATATGGGTTCTTGTATTGAGATGAAAGGTTACGATGAAAAGTGTCAGATGAATCACCTTACACTTTGCACCCAAACTTTGAACAACCCAAAATTTGACAGATTTTTTGTTTCTTTAAAGCACGGTTGAAAAAAAATTATTACCATAATTTACCATCGTTAGACAAACGGTCATTCTATGAAAGCGCCGAACAAAGTATGCAATATTTGCAATGCTGATTTAAATTTTTTTATTGTTTGTAGATAATATATTTTAATTTTTTATAGTAAAATTTAAAGACGATCTAGTTCATTTCGATCTTTTGTAATAAAAAACTTTAACAAATTTGTTTTCTAAAAAGTATTTCAAGTCTTAGTTTTTGTCATTCAATCAATAATCATTACCTAGTGTTTAATATTTAATTAATGTGGAAGAACACTTGCGAAGGTGGACAAAGTTATCATTGTCTTAGATCACAATTTGTCGTAAACTATTTTACTTCAACTTAAATCATTGAATGTTCAAACGTATTTTTTTTTTTTTTTTGTTTAATTTCGTATAATAATTTCACTGAACTGATGCGAATATTGAAAATCAAATTTATTTAGGCAAATTGTAAAATGTGGTATTTAATATATGACAAAAGGGCAGCTGAACTTTTATACTTGTCGCTACAAACAAAAAGATGGATCTTTCCTTTCTATCAAATTACAATTTTATGTTTATTATCGCATGGCATACGTTGTAAATATGGTAATCATATTTTATATATGAATACCATACATTGATTAAAACGCTTCACCGATCACAGCGCACCACACCATAAGAAAGTTAAAAATTTAAACATTGCATTCAATCAAAACAAACAATTGATTATTTAAATCTCTCTATATTCGTATAACATATAAATTAGACAAACAAATGTTACTTAATAATAATCAGAAAAGAAAAAAAACACTGTACCTTATAATAATTGTTTGAATTATTCGTGATCGTTAATTTAGAAATGTGTGAATTGAATTGGACTTGAGAATTCGCTCGTAGGACTTTGATCGAGTTATCCATTTTTTGTTTAACTGTGATTTTCACATTTTATCACCATATCTTCTAATCGATGACTAAATTTGTTATACGAAAAATAATTATTTTGTATCTAAAAGTTCAGATACAGATTCCAGAAATCAGAACCTGCAATACAATTTGTGCATCGAGAAGCCACTTTGTTAATGTTACCCAATGAACACCGCGATCCCGAAGAAGTTACGATTCTTCCTGGTCAGTAGACTGTTTTAGAAATAAAATTGTCTCTTTGAGTAACGTTAACCTTCTATTATATCATACAATCTAACTGAATTTACAATCTTACAATTAATACGCGGTTCAAAGATCTAACTCCTTTTTCCCTGACTCGCGAAACATGCGCTTCGCGTCCGAACAGCAAAAACATCGTCGAAATTAACACCGGAAGATAACCTCAGCGAATTCACAGTATGTTACAAGAGCCACGACGCTCGCTCGTGTCTGAAAAATAAACAGCTATGTCGTATCCGTTCAGGTCGACTGATTATTGTCGACGGACAATCTCGAGGAAGCGGTTAAAAAAGGGCGTTAGCTGGATTTCTGGTTGGTCGACTGCTGGTTCTGAGCTTTGACCCTGTGCTCGTAATTGACGAGTCGCTGGCCCACGAGGTATTTGTCGTTCTTGATGTGCTCGTAGAGCTTCTTGAACTGGCGGATCTCGAATGTGACGAGCATACAGAACACGTGAACCAGCAGCAACACCGGGTACAGGCGACGTGCGATCACGATCTGTGCGTGCAAATTTGTGACAACAAGTGGGACGATGCCGTGCGCAACTGCATAAGGAATCGCGAGCGCCAGTCCGAAACAACAGATCACCGGCGCGGCCAGCTCGGAAATTACAAATTTGAGGTCCATCTCGCGAATGCCGTCGTTGTAGACGCGCTCGATCGCAAGACGAAGGCGTCGCTCCGGGCCCATCATCGTCACGGCCATCGCGATCTTCGTGTAAAGGACACCCAGCGCCCAATCCTGCCAGATGAAGATGATCGGGTTTTGTTCGAGTGGTACGCGCAATGGCACTACGAGCACGAGCTCCAGCAGCAATCCAAAAAGTAGTGGAATCACACCCAGAAGAAGAGTGAACGCGATCGCTGCTTTTGCACCCACGATCGCCCAGTGTTTGATCTTATCGAGGATCACGCGACGTCCACGAGGCAGCCACGAGGCGGCCAGTACCAATCCACGGATACCTGCCCAACAGATGTATGTACCGCAGGCGATCGTGTATACCTCGTGAACTCGAGTAGCTATACTGTCTGGTTCTTCGATTTCTGAAACAAAAAAAAGCCATTTTTGATTGTAAATTCAATTTTTGAGAATGAGTTTTGTTTTTGACATTGGTTTTGTTGATGACCAAAGAGGCTTACCATTTTCGAGGACATTAGGCGGAACAATCGGTGGCGCAGGCGAAGGTGCGCTCGACAACCAGAAGACCATAATTTCTCGTCCAATCCAGACGGGAAGAGTCATCACAACGAGACTAGAAATAACGAGCGACACACAAACGCACACAAACAAACCCATGAGTCTGGCAACGAACCACGGAGGTCTGACATAGGGTTGGAAGCCTATAGGACCCTCACGTTGCAGAAGAGCTTGGTGGGCTGCCCCGACGTCCACAGGCTGCGGCTCTTCTGCGACTGCAGGCGCCGCTTCGTCGTTTTGTTCTTTCAGTAGGTACGATTGGAGGTTCAACATCCAGGCGACCACGCGACACCAACCTCGAACCAACGACTTTAACCAGGTGCGAGTCTGTGATTGCTCTAATAACGCTGGAAGTATTACATGTAGAAGAAGAAGCTCGAGAGATAACTCGTTCATCTGAAACTGAAATTTTCGGTAATTAAAATGGTGTTCAATAAATCTAATGTTGATTGGTGTACTGATGGAGGAGGTATTACCTGTGTTTCACTTTGCACTGTGACAGTGTAAGGTAAAAATCCTGGCCAGACGCATTTGAGAATTTTGATGGGCAACCACAACATAAGTAAGATGGTGGTACCACACACAACAGGCGAAACGACGAGTCTTCTGACGTGCATTAGTATCGGCAGGTGAATCATCTCCTGAATGGGAGAGAAGTCAGGATCGTTAAGGTTGCGGAGGAACCAAAGCACTCCCGGTCGCAGGACTTCACGCAGCAGCAGGATGAACGACGCGAAATAATAAATGTACACCATGCCTGCCAGCCAGTGCATGAACATGGACGTGCCAGGAGCAGTTCGGAACGATTTCTCCCGGTCTCGGAGATTGGCATCGAACATCGACAAGGAACAGATGTCGAGCCACCAGCCGCACACCAGCGGCAAAACGCCGATCTCGACGACCGACAGCAGGGACACTTTCACAACTACGTAACAAAAGCCAAGAATCCTCTGACACTTTTGAAAACTGATCAGCGCAGCGAGCGTGTGCAGTATCACGAGCATCACTCCGATAACGCAATAACCACATAACGTCGTCACCAAGCCTTCAAAATGTGACGCTGCTGCGTGTTCCTCTAATCCTAATGCAAGTATGGCTACGTGACCGATATGGTATGGTAAGAAGGCGAACACCTGAAAAACATTTTGTCAAATGAATAAAAATGAAACGACCAACAATTTCTTATTTAAATCAGTTGTTTGGCTAGTTGAAAATGAACTTACCAATATAAATAGAGTGTTGAGTAGTATCACCCAAAAGACATGTTCTAAGAAAAGTAGCGACCCATCCAACCCGAGGAGTCTCTCCCAAGTCAGTTCTTCTGCAGGTCTGTCCCAGTCCATTGGATTCCAGTTGGCTTCTTCAGCCTCACCTTGGGCCTGACCTCCTTGCACCTGAGCTCTCCAAACACCAGCGTTAGCAGGATTCTCGGGCTCAGCTTCAGGCCTTTGGATGGGGGGACCTTCAGCAAATACCATCCCTTCCGGATGAACTGAAAGAAATGTCTCGTTAAAAACCACGTTCACAGATCTAATTGATCTACAATCCCTAGTAATATTTACTCTGGTTCGCATCAGCTCGAGGTGGTTCATCAACGAAGGGTGGAATGTTATTGTTGTCCCTGGCGACAGGTCTCGGATTATTTCTCTCTTCCAAGGGCACGACCTCGTTGACTTGGGGCTGATTTAGCACGAACACGTTGTCTCTCTCCGGCCATTCGGGACCGCCGGCGTGAATGATTTGCTCTCGAAGCCATACCAATCCAATAAATGCTATCAACGTACAAAACACTACAAAGCAGCCATGAAACACATCCGAGGACACATTTTCCATCGACAAAATTTTCATCGGTAATGTTTTAATCTACAAATGAAAAACGGTTTTGGTTAATGAAAAGTACAGTATTGTTCATCGAGTAAGTTAAAGAGAAGTTGGAATTGAGTATCTATTCAACTTGTGGCATTATAATATGTTATCAATGTATTATATTATATATTGTATTTAATATTTGACGTATGCTCACCCATAAAAGATCCAAGGAACTATTAAAAAGAGCTCGATAAGTCCGACAGGCAGTTAATGGAACGACCCCGAGCCAAGCGATGGCCACCAAAGTGTAATGAAACCAATATTTGACGGCTGTCACGACGCTGGAAAAGAGGCCGCCGAGCACGTCGCTGAGCGGCAATCGCCGTGGCATATCCGGACTGTAAATCGGAGTGAACGAAAATCGATACCCGCAGAGTTCGCAGTACTCCTTTCGAGAGTAACGCATCCATTGGACAAGACACTCTTGGTGAATCCATTTGATGCTGCCTGTGCAAATGCAGGGGTGGAAAAGCGGCCTGTCACTGAGGCCCTCCGATCTACAAACCCTGCAGATATCAGCGCCTAACATGTCCTCCGTCATGTTGTCGGTTTGTTGTCAACGAAAGAGGTCAGCTCAATTATGACCTATGGGCGTATTATCGAGACCTGAAAAGAACAAACCAATTTTGTTAGTTCCTAAATTTTTGTTTTTAGGTTAAGTTAAACAATGTCAAAATAATAATAGTAGAAAAACAAAGATAACCGACGTTCAAAACGTTCGAATTGAAAGTTAAATTCGTCGAATGTTTCAAAGTGACAGTCATTTAAATGCATAATTAGCAGCCAATTAGAAACCTCTGTTTTGACGTTTCTACATTTTGGTTATGATGCAAATTAACTGATAAGAATCAACGAAACGAATTAATGGTCGGGGAAGAGACACGAACGAAATGTCATGATGGCGTTGTTGTAATGAAACGTGCAAGTTTGACAGGAAGCAAAATGGTTAAAGGTTCACGAACGTTGATTAAAATTAATGTTCTCGAAAAGTTTGATCGCAAATGGTCGACTTGGTGTGACAATTGTCGTTGCGAGTCGAACGATTTTTCAGCTCGCGCGGATGAACGAGCATCTTTGACCCGAAAAGCAACGAGTCTCAATCAAAGAGCAAAATCCAACGACGAAAAACAACGTTGAGGTCGCACTGTATACGTGTAACACGTAAGTGCCACAACTTGTTTTGCCAACAGTTTTCAGGGCCCACGATCGTGCGGTCCGAAAGAGCTCGCAGCCCGTGACCTGGTACACTTACGTGTGTTGACGTTGTTAGAAGGACATCGTGTCGTTGATTGTGGACAGAAAAAACGATAAAAACAATGCACTCGGTTTCCTAGATGCGGATCCCATTATTTTTTCTGCTTTCCCTTGTCCTTTTTGGAATCTCAAAATGTCATTCTCAACCTTACTAATCTTCAAGCTTTGTTTACATGAATGTTGTCATCAACGAGGGAGGGGGAACTGAACTGGTCGTAGATGGCGCTGTCGTCGAAGAACAGTTTTCAAGTTTTATTTAATTTTACAAAAAATGGAAATTCAATTTTCGTTTGTGCGAAATTAAAAAAAAATTAACATGATGAATGATTTTTTTAATTATTTTGTAGAAAAGTTATGTTTCAAGAGCAATTTTGCAAGTTTTGGATTGTTTTGTTGAATTTATGAACTGTGGTTAGATATTTTGGCTCGTTCACAAGTTCATAACTTGCAAGTGCGTGACAATCGGATTTTAAAACAAATCTTAACCTAAGTTTGCACCGAAATCACACACATCATTCTCGCAATTTGATGTTTACAAAATAGTACGTTTTTTAACGGTGTCTTCAATTGTAAGGGTTGTAATAACAATAGCAGAAGATGGAGTGCTTAATTGGAGTTCAGTTCAAGGATTTCGTTTTGGTGGCAGCTGATATGACAAGCGCTATGTCAATCATTGTGATGAAAAACGGTAAGTTTTCTACTAAAAATTGTTCTGCATTATTTATTTATAAACACTTTTTTTCAACTTCTATCCTAAATCTTAGCTGCATCTGTTATTTTCTAAATTTTTTTTTTCGAGATGTTTTTCAGGTCTCTAATATACTGAGTTGTCTTTTCCAATAACAATGAATTAAGATTGATTTTCCAAAATTTTGCAGATGAAAAGAAGATCCACAAAATGTCGGATAAAATTGTGATGGCCTGCGTTGGAGAGGCAGGAGATGCTACGCAGTTTTCAGAGTACATTGGAAAAAATATGCAGTTGTACAAAATGCGCAACGGGTACGAGATGTCTCCAAAAGCTGCCGCTTGTTTCACAAGAAAAAATCTCGCCGACTATCTTAGGTCACGAACGCCTTACAATGTGAACCTTTTGATTGCTGGCTATGATGATCACAATGGGCCTGAACTTTATTACATTGATTACTTAGCTTCTTGTGTCAAAGCTCCGTATGCCTGCCATGGTTATGGTGGTCATTTTGCTATCACTATCTTAGACAGATACCACAAATTTGGTGAGAATTTAAATGCGAAAAATGCATTATAAGTTTCCGTTATAATGAATTTTTTATCGAAATTCAACAATGTTAAAAATGATTGCTGTTTTTAGATATGACTGAAGAAGAAGGATATGACGTGTTGAAAAAATGCGTACGTGAAGTACAAAAACGACTTCTCGTGAACTTGCCCAACTTCAAGGTACAAATGATTTCGAAAGACGGTATCAAAGATCTGCCACCGATCATGGCCAAAAATCTGGCGATTGAAGATGCGGCGAACGAATAATTTTGCACCGAAACACTTTGCCTTTTTTTTGTACTACTTTATGAAAAATGATTACCGGAATAAAATGTCACTTAATTGCTAATTTATTTCTCGTCCTAGTTCATTTGTGAATGACAAACCAGTCTCACTTTTTAACACTTTTTTTTATTTTAAAATTTACTTCTGGTTACAAATATTGAATCAATTTGTATGATCATTCATTGTTCTACATCCAGATCGTTCTCATTAAATTTCGAAGCAAGAAATGTTCGTAGAAAATATTTACAAAACTATTTTCTCCTGCAGCTTTGTTTGTTTAATTGTTGCAAATTATAATGTCACGTAACAGACGAAATGGATTAGTTCTGTTTGTTTCTGAGATAGAGTAAAAATATTGTTTCAAAGACAAGGATTTAATCGCACTTATCTGTTAACTTAATTAAGTCAGAACTGACAAATCCGTCAATATTGTTATTTTAAAATCACATATTTTACACTATTTAATGAATGACTTAAATTATTAGTTTATCCATTTATTATATACAAAGTATAACTGTTAACCTAAATGTTCCTACCAGGCCATTCATTCTCTCGCTATGATTTTTCGAACTAAAAACTGTCTTCTCATCATCAGATGTTTCAAGGTACGGAAAACAAAAATGGTTATTTTGCAATAAAAGATTAACCATTCACTTTCAGGTCTCACGTTCAAAAATAATGAACAAATATTTTATTTTCAAATCGGTACCTCCTCTTTTGCTCAATTACACACGCACACTCAAGTGAAAAGTTTTCAATTAAAACAACTGCTTGACTCAGAATCGAGATTGCGAGAAATGTATAAAAAGGTATTCAAAGATCTCAAAGTTTCACAGTGATCGAAGGGTGCCTCGGGACGAATTAATACAAAGTATAAAAATTATCTACGCAACGCAAATATACATACATTCTCGTTGTCAAATAAATACTTTACGATCACAAAATGATCTCGCGAGGCAAAATTGTCTCGTTGGTGTACACAAAACGATTGTGAACACTTTCTTATATTTGTTTCTTTTTTGTCAGGAAGTATATTTTACATCCATGCAGAATGCTTCTACACGTTTGAACGCTCGTGTGCGTTTTTGTTGCATGTGACGTTCTGATTCGAGTTGTCTATTCAATTGCCTAGTGATCGAAAACGAGGGGAACAGAAGCATTGATCGCTTTTTGACTTAGAACTTATTTTTCTTTCTTCGAACTCATCGTTCGTGTGTCATTGTCTTTTTCTATGCTCTTTTTCGTGCTTTTTTCAGCTGGATGATCCTCGTATCTAAAAAAACATCCAATCATTACATTACTGCATTTTGAAACAACTTTTAATTTTCAACAAAATAGATATTCGACTTACGCAAAAAGGGCCTTCAAGTCTCCCTTGACAAGAGCCAAAGCTAGAGGAGTTCCCAAGCAGGCAGGGACCAAATACAAAAGTGCGGGTTGCGCATGGTTGAACAAATGCATGATCAACATCGTCGTGACCAGACCCAAGAAGTAGGCGAAGAAGGTCGTGTAAAAGTAAGTGTTCGACTTTCTGTTCAGGCTGCGATCGAACCTGAGCAGCAGAGCGATGAAAATTCCCGGAATAACAATGTCTCCAAGTCCGAGCATGGCGAAGTTCTGAGCACCCAAACCTTTTTCCAACAAATCTTGAGGGAACACAAGTTTGATCGGGGCTTCAAATGAGTTTGCAACGATTACCATCACGTTCGTTCCAAAAACCCAGAACACGTCGTACACGAAAAGACCGCTCAGCAAGATGCAGCCTGTAACTACATTGTTCAGGTGCAAAAGTTCCACACCGTTGATTGCAAAGGCAATTCCGAACAAATTGTTTGCGACCCAGTGCTGAAAATTGAAGAAAAAGTTAAATTCAAAGTTATGAATACTCAATTGGAGAATTGAATAATTAATTAAAGGAAATATCGATGGTAATTTATTTATGGTTGAGCAGTTTACCTTTTTCATGATGTACCAAGTTCCAACGAGGGCACAGCAAATGATACACACGATATCGTGGGTATTGAACTTATAGTTGATGATTGAGTTGTCGTTCTCAGTAAACTTTATGTGATACTGACTTTTTGGAATAGCTGCAGGAACTAACGAAGTCACAATGGGGCTGAGAAAAAGTTATTGCAAGTTATTGATTTTATTGCAAATAACAAATTTATGGGCAATAATATTTTTTTAATGATAAATCTTGTAGTAATACCTTGACAGATGGCTAAGCGCTAAAACTCCCAAGAAAAAGAAGTATCCGGTCAGTAAAAGATTGATATACTCTTTTGAGAATATCTGCAAACCAGAAAAATGATAAATGATAATCGACGTTATTCTTTTCGTTCAAAATCTGAGACTTTTACAAAGTCAAATTTTAAATTTTCATTTGATTTATTACCTGGAAGAAAATGTAGAGTCCGAAAAGAGTAATGCTAGAAACCAAAGGGAACATAGCAGCCTCTTTATGGGACATTGTTTCGGGTTTTTCTCCACTTGCTTCAAATTGTTTCTGCAATGAAAAAAAGTTCATTCATTTAATAACAAAACGTAACTCGTGTTTTTTTTCAATGTGAAATACATTTACAGTTATCCGAAGAAAAAAAATCTAAACGAGATAAAACAGTTGATTTATTGGCCAAATGTTAATCGCGTTTGTATATTTTCGTTCTCAAAAAGATGGAAAACTCATCAGCTTGAAATCGTCCAGGAAAGAATATTATTACAAAACAAATCGTTGCGTAACGAAAAAATTGTAATCGGAAAAATTTTTAATCCTGCCAGATAAAAACGTTTTCCAGCATGCGAAGAAACCATTTGTTAAACATTGTAAACGTGGTTACGAATATCGAATGCCTTTCAAAATCTGCAAATTAATGACTGTTGAATGAAAAATGGAACGAACGAATTAGCAATGATCGTTGGGATAATTTTGGTAAAATTGTCGGGACGAGTGTAAAATAAATCTGAGTTACGTGTCATCGGTCTAACCTGCTGCTCCTTATGGTGACTGACCGATCGAAAACTACCGAAAAATATAGGTAGAATCGCCATTATTACAAGGCTACTGTATGCAATAGCCATCCCTTCAAAAGTTGCAGGAATTCTTCCTGTTGTATTTGCTTTTTCTGTGATGTTTTCCACATTTTCGGCTATGATGTCGTTCACTATATCTGCCATCTTGGACGTGACGTGTAGAACTGTTCTGTACGTCTACTCAGTATTGCTGCCGCTGAGTTTCACTTTGCTTCAAACACAATGAAAGCAACAGAGAGGGGAAACCGATCAGATGTTCCGTCCTCTACAGTCACAACAGTATACTTTTAATTACCTTTCTTTCATTAAATCTATGAATTGATTATCTGTTCGAAATAAAACGAATTTTTTCTACAGACATTATTACTAAAACTCAAACATTATAATAGATAAATTAATTTGATTTCTAATATTTGAATAAATCTTTTTTTAACAATCTTTGCAAGTTTTATTTAAACAAATATTTCATTAAAAATGTTTCGGTAGTGATATTGTTAGAAATTAATAATTTTTGAATGAATAGGTGAATTGGTAATGAGAAAAGTAATAAAATAATTGTCGGTAGAGAATATTTATTGAATCTCATAGAATAACAATATTTGTGAAAACATTTCACTTTTCAAGAATTCAATTACATAGCTATTTGGTCTAATTTGTAGATTGAATTTGATTTATTTGTAGTTCCTATATTTCCACATGAAGGTGAAGCAATCCACAGCGAGGTAAGCAGTGAGGGCCAGGGTTACTCCAAAAAGTACCTTATCTTTCATGCCTCCTTTCAAGTAAACTGGTTCGTGAATGTTCGTCTGCAATGGAAATGTTGTTTTTAAGTTTGAGATTTTGTTTGATGCATAATAGTAGTTTCTGAACAAATTGGGTGTAAATTGATTACCTGCATCTGAATGTATGCCTTCTTGATGTGCTCTTGCAAATGCTCCTGTCCCTTCATGAGGATATCATTATCAAAACCGCTCTTTCCCGGTACCGGCCCAATTTTGGAGGCCATTCCAGCAGTTCCAGTTTTGACAGCTGGGATGGCTGCCGTCCTGGTGACTGCGGCTTTTACAATGTTAAACATTGGTTGTGGTGGCTCGGCCTTGCTCAGTGGAACAGGTCTCTGCAAAAATCAAGCAAACAAGAAATTAGAATACAAGAAATTAAATTGTTCTAAATAAATTGAAAGATAAAATTAAAAGAAATAAATGTGACTGAAAATAACAAAACTATCTGAAGGTTCGTTATTTTTGAACTTAAGTTTCTACTCAAAACAAATCAGATGTTTCAGTTTTTCGACTTTAAAAACTGTTTTCCTACGTTTTCATAGGTTATCGACTCAGTTTCTAAAAAAAATTGATATTACATAATTTCGTTTGCAAAAGGGATTTGCTGAAGTTGAAATTAGTCTCTGATGAGTTTGAACTGATCTCAAAATTTAGAATTCAGAAAAACCAATACTGCAAAATGACTGAACAAACTTTATAACTCTCGGTGGGATGGTTTTTTATCTGAATCGCTTGTAGAATTGCTAGAGATTTACTTTTGCACTCCGATCATCGATAATATAACGTTCTTACCCTTATAAACGTGTCAATTTGATCAAACAGTACTGAAAATTTTTGTTCGACCAAATGAAGTACGACCTGAACGTAAGCAAAAGTTACATGCAAACCGAAAATAGCAGACGAATCGACATTGTTTCGTAAGTCGTAAGGTTGTGAATTGAACTGAGCTGAATTTGGATTTTTCAAAGTTACTCAGCCGATATGTTCGAAATGACAATCGCACGGGTCGATGGTCCGTGGTTTGAAAAACGAATTTTCACTTACAATTGGGAAATATGGGTGTAATCTCGTAGATTCTGTAAGGCGACCGACTATATTGTTGAATTGTCGAAACGACATATTAACAGAAGTATCTTGCGCAACCGTGACCACAGAGTTCGAAAAACCGAAGAAAATGATCCACTAGATTTTTACTAATTGAGGTTAAAATGCCACTTTGTAGGTGGCGCTACTTGGTTTGAGGTTAGGTTTTTCGTTTTGAATATTTCTTTTCGTAAACATAAACAATGTCACAACAAAAAACAGAAGAAAATAAAATGCATAATTTTTTGATATAAATTACAAATTATTTAATTATTTGTTGACTTAAAGCAAATTTCATAAAAGCGCGGGAAAATCCTTTAAATCTAGTAGATTTGAAATAATCATATTCAGATTGTTGATATTATATTAAAGATTGTGATGAAAATTTTTATTCGGAGTTTTATATTGATGGTAAAGAATTAAAGGATTAAATAATTTAGTTGATAAGTTATGAAACAAGGAGAAAAATTATGATGATTATGAAAAGAGTACAGTTATTGATCCGCATTCTGAGCAACAACCTGTTCGCTTGTCAAAACCAATGAAATGTCAGTGTTAACAGGCGACCCAATAGGAGTGATTCTCACGGGGATACATGCGGAGATCATTGACGCAAGTGTGGGTGCTGTTAACATCAGACTGTTATCCCAAAATATCGCTACAGGTTGTGCGCGACAAGTACAACACGATAATTTGTACTTAAAATTTCATTTTAATTTATATTTTTATCTGTTGCTAAATAACAGCAGAATATTTCGAAATGAAAACGAACAAAATGAGAGTCAGCTTCAACAAATACGGGGTACTTGTTTTCACGTTTGTATTACAATTGTGTCAAAGTTACAATGTTGAGAAATTTTCATTTTTGATGCCAAACGTGAAGCCGAATGCTGTAAGTATGAAAATATTTTATCTATCCTTGTCATTGTTGTAACTGTCATATTTTTTACATCAATTTGAATATTCAACATATGGTGTTTGAGCGCGAGAGTGACTGTGACATTGAAAATTGTTTTTAATATCGAATGGTCATCGTATATCGATTTCATATTAAATTCCATTTATCAAGACCTGTTATCAAAACTGAATTGTTCTGAAAATAAAAATTGATAGAATGAACTATTTATGTATGTAAAATAGACTTATATAACTATTTATTAAATGTCATTATGATAACATAATGGTAACCAATATTTAACTTTGTTTTCTACCTATTTTATTATTATTCACGATATAACTAACAAATTATGAAACAAATTATTATAATTTTGTTTGTTTTTCAGCCTGATTTGTACTTGTGCACACCTGTCAAAATAGACCCGGCTGAAAGCTTTTACATAGTAGGCTTTGATGCGAATGCAACGATGTCTACTTCGCATCATATAATTTTATACGGTTGTGCTGAACCTGGGAGTTCAATGCCTGTTTGGGATTGTGGCGAGATGACCCACGTCCACGAGAAGAGGTCCAGAATCGCACATTCCAGTCCTTGTTTACAAAATACAGAGGTCTGTAAAAAACGGAACTAAATTGAAAATAATTGAGATCAATAAATAAAAAATATTTTAATTACAAATTTGATTACAGATTTTGTATGCCTGGGCAATGGACGCTCCAAAACTGATCCTTCCAGATGGCGTAGGATTCAAAGTAGGAAAGGATACTTCGATCCAGTACTTGGTCCTTCAAGTACACTATTCAAACATCCAAGTGTTTGAAGATGGCAGAACCGACGATTCAGGAATTACTTTGCATTATACTAAAAGTCCTTTACCGAAGCTCGCTGGTGTGTACCTGTTGGGTTCGAGTGGATTGATTCCGCCACATAGTACGGAGTATATGGAAACCGCATGCCCCATCGAGGAGGCCAAAGTTATGCACCCATTCGCCTACCGGACGCACACCCATGCTTTGGGAAAAGTCGTGGCCGGATACGTGATCAAACCGAACAACACCTGGTATGAGTTGGGAAAACGAGACCCGCTCACTCCGCAGATGTTTTACCCTGTGCAAACTAAGACGACTATTGAGATGGGCGACAGGGTGGCGGCTCGTTGCACCATGCACAGTAACCGCGACACAACTACGTACATCGGGGCGACAAAAAATGACGAGATGTGCAATTTTTATCTAATGTACTATGTGGAGCAGGGCGAACCCATGCGCACGAAATATTGCTACAGTCCAGGACCGCCTAATTATTATTGGCAAAATGCTGGTTTAACTAACATTCCCGATCAGGAAGCTTCCACTTTGTAAAGAGTTTAGTTAGGATTGTAAATACCAAAGACGTACCTGTTCCTGACAATCTGATATTGTTTACATGATGAAGCATGATTATGCAAAAACTCTGAGTCTCGGATTAATCTCCTGGATCTGAATAATGATCTGAATAAATCAGCGAAACTGATTATCAGGAACAGATGATTTATCTTTTTATTATTTTTTTGACTTGGCCCAATAGCATTTAACTCATACAATATCGGGCTATTCACGACAAATTTATGTGCTATTAGATCAATAATTTGTCATTTTTATTCACAAAAATGATAAACTGGCAAACTGGTTATTTTGCTGGTTGCACTAATCTGATATTGGGAGGAGAAATTTAGTTGGGGTAGTGATTCAAGTTATAATTTTTTGTTCATTTTCAACAAAAAAATTGATTTGTGATTTCAGATCGATTTGAGTATTTTTATATTTTTTAATGTTTATACTGTTTTTTAATTAATAGAAAAATTGTTCCGGATATCAATGGATTTTATTTGATTCTTTGAATTGAAACATATCACATTTAAAATTTCTCTGTCTGAGAATAAGTTGACTCATTTATCTTTGACACATGCAACCGAATACACTTTCGTTGCAAAACAATTTTTGAACAATTTTTCAACAAAGAAATTTTCGAAACGAATCGAAGTATACTGTAACCGAAAACAAACATTTTTAGAGACTCAAATGAAAGCACAAATAAGAGCACTTCTTCGGAATCAACTTTACATACAATTTAAATAATTATAATAATTTAATTTGTCAAGACTGGCTATACTGACATTCCAATCTTTATGCATGTCTCGCACAGTAGTTGATTCGGCATCAACTCTTACTAAAGAAAACAAAAATTATCGAAAAGTTATCTGATCTTCGCTGTTATAAAAAATGAAGGCCAAAATCTTAAGTTAAATTTAAACACAACTTAACTGTAAATAAAAGACATTCCTGCGCTGAGAACAAATTAATAAATTAAATGTAACTGACAAAAAAATTATGGATTTGCGACAACTGACAATGATCCGCTTTTCGAAATGACAAAATATTTTCTGATATTAATTTTTTCTCAGACTTTTAAAAGCACTATTTATTTTCATGAACATTCCTGTTTTATGAATTATAGTTTTAATTTATTGTTAAATCTTAGATATTTATTGATGTTAAGTCTTAATACTTTTTTAAACTGCAAGGATCTATATGAACACGTTACTGTAATGCAAAGAACTATATGTACAAAAACTGTCTCAAACATATCCTGTATCTTGGTTTAAAACGAAATTTCGAAGATACTTTTATATTCCAACTTAATCCGTCTTCTGCCAACGATGGCACTCAACTGAAAGATAACGACTTTTGTATTATTTTAAGTACGAGGATTGTCATTCTGACCACTACTTTACGGTACGATCTGAATTGCAAGACTAATGAGCTGATTGACAAACATTAGAATTTAACCACTATAATTAACAATTAAACAAAGTTCTAGTTACTTTTTTGTTGTTGTTTTTTTCATTTCTTTGCTAAAAAACAACCATTAGAATAAGATAAGTGTGTAAGTATGAGTGGACTATTTTAATATTCTTGTAAATCATAAGAAAAATATATTTTTCATGTTAACAAAATCTCCAAGAGCCTAATGAGAGTGATTTTAAGGGAGTACGAACTATTTTGTTTCCATAGTCTATTATAACAAATTTCAGCCTGACTTTTAACAATCTTTAACTATTTCTAAAAAAATAACAAAAAAACAAATAAAGAAAAAAAACTAAATTAAATACTATTGAGGTATAACTGAAGATTTGTGCAAATTAATCAACTTTGTGATAATTGGAAACTCTATTGTTACTCGTCTTGAACCAATTGTCGTCGCTTTAATTTCGTTGAAAAAAAGAGTGTTGCTTATTTAAGATCAATTTATGTAAATGCTAACTGGCGTAAATTGTGTTGTAACTGGCAAATCAAAATATAAGTGAACTTTTGTGTTTAATCAAAAATTTCGTTTTTCATTTATGCCCATACATTCAATGAAATTCATCGTTCGAAATAAACGCAAAATCACGGCGTTGATACTTTTTTGAATAACCTTTTGCGATACACATTTTGTACAATCGTAATGAAAGCAGTAGTATACTATAAAATTAGTATAGTAATCTTCCTTCTTTCCATGTGTATACTATTCTTATAACTCATATCCGAAATGCAAAACGCAGCGATAAATTCATTCACGAATATAGATTATTACTCGTCAAAAAAAAAAAAAAAAAAAAAAAAAATGAATATTATAAAAAAAATTGTAACTAAAATAGAACCCCCGCAATGTTTGCAAACTAAATTTTCAACTGGTTAATCATTTCAAAGAAACGTAAACTTTTTTTGTATTAAAAAAGAACGATAGATTTAGATTGATATCTCACACGAGATTGATACAAGTGTCAATCCCGATTATCTTTCAAGTCACGAAAGATTTCGACTGGATTTTAAAATTACATTTGAATATTCAAAATGTTTGGGGATGTATTTCAAAGGATCTGCGTTTCAAAAAAATACCGCGTTTTGATCTTCGGTTTTGTTGATTTTTTATGTCTGCGCTATATAAATTTCACGTTGATTCACCAAAAAAAATTCCATTAACAAAATTGAAATTAAAAAGTATACAACTGGCACGAGACCGTTTAAAAGTGATAGTGCGCTGATAAAAAAATATTGTTTACAATATTATTTCTACAAATTCCTTGTAATATTAAAATTTTCCTTCGGCGCGACCACAAGCAGCGCAGATTACATTTTTCGAATTTTTAGTCCAATCTGATACTTCAAGTATAATAATTGATTAAAACAGAAAGAAAAGAATGATAAAAATATTATAAAACGATCAAAATCGGAATGATCGTTGAAGATAACGTATCGATAGTGAATTTTATTGTATAAAAAATATTTGAAATTATTACTAAGAATCGCTTGTATTAGATGAAAAAAAAATTGTTTTGGCTTTGATTTTTTTTTTTCCTTTTTGTTAAAAAAATCCAGATTTGACTCATATTTTTAACAAGAAACGTGAGCAAGGTTTCTCAATTAAATGATTCAGTAAATAAATTTTGAACAAAGAATCTGGTTTTAAAAATCCAGAAATGATTGGAGTCAACGGTCAAACTTAATTTAAAAAAAATTTGCAGTTTCATTTTCATTGCTTTTTAACTTCGAGCACCTACAATAATGAAGGATTAAAAATCAACGTTCATACGAATCATCACTATTGTATAATCATCAGACATTACTGACATCACCTAATTTGAAACTGATATGTTTTCACTTGTACTATCCTTTTTTTTATATTTGAAATGCAAATCCAAACGATATGTTCATTCATAAGTGATTAAACTCGTCCGACAAATGACGAGAAATAAAATTTGGATTATATTAATCTTACAATTACCATTTCAATTCTACTACATCGTGACATTTAGTAGTAACACTTTGATATTTCATATCTAATTTTGCGAATTCCTTTCATTTTTGAAACTCCAATTTTGAATTTGTTTTAGCAACTTTTGCTCCTCATCGCAAAAATCCTTGACGTCCCAAGGTGCAATTTTTTGTCAAGACATTTTTAATTCGCTGTTATATTTTCGATGAACAACAAGTCGATCTAATTAACTGCGATTTACCGGTTTTGCGCGATCGGCTTACTTACAGCCTTTTTCATAATCTTGACTTTTTCCCAACTATCTTGAGTCGCGCATGTAAGTTAAGTTTTACCACTGACCCAGAAAAGGCTCACACTTTTTGTCTCAGCGTCTTTACTGGAGCGTGAACCGTATTTTCCCAGACCTCTCGTCCAAACCGATATTCCATAATTTCGACGAAAACACCATAATGATACGTTTTTCAACAGGAAAAACTGCAGCATCATTTTGAATAAATCACATCTATTGTTTTGAATCAATTATTAAGATTTCCTCGATGTTAATCGACTACCGAATTTTCCTCGTTAACTTATTTGAATTTTTTGTGTGATGAAAAAATCCTGGATTGAAAAGTAAGAAAAAAAAAGAAGAAGAACGTCATATTAGACAACGTTTCGTTTCAAAATTTTATAATTTCGATTTTGATAAATTTCCATCGTGAATCAAGAGGTGATAATTTTGTCAATCGGCTCTCTAGTTTTGATATTTTTTGTGAAACGTTAAATGGGAAAAATGAAGTTGGAAAGTAAGGTTGTTGAGAAGATCCCTCGAAGAGTCGCAGTTAAAGTGCGATCTTTCGACGGCGAGATGAATCGATCAGAGGAAGTCCTAATGCGGACAATAGCAACTCTTACATTAATAGAGATAAGAGCGATTACATCAGTTGTACAATGCTACGTAGAATGATGATCCACTTAATGTTTTCTGATGCAACTTACAGTCACGTTTTGTTTGTCCGGGATAAGTTCATTGATACGGTTACGAGAAGAATGGCTTGGCACACACGCCAATGACCGTGAAAACACGATGGAAAAATAGGAACCGCCTGATTCAGATAAAAAATTGAAATTAATCTTGATACCATTATCTTTATCACATTTTGCGCCTTTTCTATAGTCCGGTTAAAAATATCAGTCTTTGTTTAGAAAATTTAATTAAACAAAGCAAACAAAAATCAACGTTGACATATAATATTGATATATCTGAGTACCAATGAAGACAAACCAAAATTTTGACGACAAATTTTTTATTTTTATTTTTTTTTCATATACCTTTGGAAAATCACGTCAATCTTCAGGGTATCCATTTTCAGTCCAACGGTAGAAAGTTTTTCAAACTATCGAATTGCAAATTAATAAAAAGTTTATAAACTTTTTAAAGGACAGAAAATGAATTGTGCGCATTAACTTAGACGGCCAATTATTCCAAATTTATCAAAGTGACCCATATTTCAAATGATGTGTGAAACAGAAAATTCTGAACGAAGGAGAACTTTTGTTGCTCTTCTCTAATGAAAAATAGACGCGCCGTTGTTCACCGAGTTTAGATCGGATACCACTCATATTGTCAATTAATCATGACAGATCAATTTACTGATGTAACTGTGATGTTGTCCGATGCAAGCTCGAGGGACATGTTGCATCATTTTTCTGCAAAGCCCCAATTGTCACCCTAAGATCTTGGCATTTGAAGACATGACAGTTTTTGACAGCTCGGTTGAGTTACTAAAATCATTATTCACTTTTACACCAACTTATTATGCAAAAAAGTGTTCTCAATAGTACGCTAATAAATTAATATAATTAGATTTTGTTCAGAGGTGTTAATTGTGCTTCAATTAATTACATATAGCTTAATTTTCTGACGTCATATATCAATAACCGGTTGCAATTATTCGCAACTCGACCAAATCAGTGACTAATAAATAAATAATCGCTAATCACGTGTGACAAAAATGTACATAACTTTTCATTCATTATTATAATCGAAACAAAGGAATGATAAGAAAAAGTCACGAATATTCGCCAAAAGCTTCCTCAATTAATATCTTTCGCATATTTTCCAATCAAATAATCGTCAACTGGGAGTGCAATGTCCTGATGAAAAAGTCTTCATGAACTAGAGAGCACTCACTTGTTCAATGAATAAAAGAAAATTTACATCAGAAGATCGGACAAAATTTAACTTCGATTAGAATTAGATTAGATAAACTCATGCCTTTTGTGGACAAAAACGTTTTTGCGCATTAGATTAAAAGTTGGATTAAACTCGAGTGTTTCCATTGTTTCAATTTTCAAATATTTGTTAAAAAAAATCATTTTTTCAATTACCAAATTCTGCTAATTCGTTTATAAGTTTATACAAATTGTCCTGCAAAAAAATGCACATTATTTCATCATGCATCGTTGGAGCTAGTGTTTTATTGTTTTTTTCTCTGGTGCATGGTGAATGAGATGACTGATTAATAAATAAAGCAAAATACTTGGTAGCCACAATTGGACAAAGTATGATGGATGTAGAATAGCAGAATGTAGACATGCAAAGATAATTGGTGCAAAGAAGGGGCGCAAAGTTGTGATGTCCGGTGGGGGGTAGGGGGGGCATCGAGCTGCGTGGGGGCCGACCGCGTGGTGTGCCTCCCAAAATCTGCACATAAAAACTGGAACTCGATTCCCAATCTTACCAATCAGTCTTTGGAAGGCGAATAAATCGTGCGTAGCGACCTTGGTTGCTCGTGTTCCTCCCCGGTCTGAATCTCATACTACACCTTGCTATACAGTAAAACCTGTCAAAGTTATTACGTGTTAGTTATATTAGTCAAATAAAAGGTAAGTGCTTCATTTTGTTAAACAATTTTCTGATAAATTTTCAATAAATTGAGCACAATTTTTGTTCTGTAATTCAAAATGTAATGCTTTCACAATTTATTTTAGTTTATTTAATAGTACACAATTTTTTTTTTTTTTTTTTTGAGAGAGAAATTCAAAAAAAATATTCAAACTTTCAAGTTGTTCATTCTGTTAATTAATTAAATAGATTTAAACGCAAGTATGATTATTTTAACGGAAACTTTTCTAATTTACCTTAAACATTATTGTTTGTTTTGGTTTCTAATTTAAATGACAAAACAAATTGTGAGCATTAAATTATGCCTGTAATTTTCATCGTGTTTCAATTCGTTCGGATTCAAATTATTTATAAGAAACTGTAAAAATAAATTGATCGCGTTATATAAATTTGTCCGAAGAACAAGAGTAAAGAAATTTCTGCTTGGAACAGGTGCTCTTTTATGGAAAAATCTGTCATTATATAATTCATAGTACGGTTTTATCAAAACATTATATCTAATGTAAATTTCCATCATTAAAAAAACAGTCTATAAAATAAATATGTTTTATATAAAAAACATATAACCGCAAAAATAGTATAACAATTTTTTGTCGGTTCAGGTGATTGTGAGCTGTAAAATTTTTTTAGTTTTACAATATCGGTTGTGAAAATCCGATCATTCAAATCCAGAATCGAAAAATTTGTAAAATCCGTGATGAATAATTGTAAAAACAATTTGGAAAAACGTTACTGAGTTTCGCACAGAGTTATTGTAGTTAACGATTTATCTATAGTTACAGCTATGCCTGGACAACTGGAAGAGGTCAAGGGCGAGCGCGCAACATTCGGTATGGGCTGCTTTTGGGCCGGCGACTGCCTGTTCGGAGCAGCTCAGGGCGTTCTTCGCACTTGCGTTGGATACGCGGGCGGAGATACAGAGGAGCCATCATACAGAGACATGTAGGTACCAAAACCCGTCCTTCAACGTCAATTATCTCCATGCAACGTTTCTCCGTTGAATTCCTCAGCATGTTTCCCAGAACCTGTGTCTGTCTCTCTCATCCTGTCTGCCTTTTTGTTTCACAAACCTGCAAAAAAAGTTACATCATTAAACGACTCGATGAGACATTCATCTTTAACGTTACAATATTTTTTAATCTGTTTAGGGGAGACCACACGGAAGTCGTGCACATAGAATACGATCCTTCTATTATTTCATACTCGGAATTGCTGGAATTGTTTTGGGATAATCACGAGTACGGTCTGACCAAGAGAATTAAAAGACAGGTAATTATCAAATTTTGAATTTAAAATTGTTACGAAATTCCAATGTGTAAATTGAAATTGAATGAAACATTTTGAAATTTACTTTTAGTATATGTCGTTGATCCTGTACCACAACGAGGAACAGAAGATGATCGCGGAAAAATCTCTGGATAACAAACAGCAAGAAAGAAACCAAACGTTTATCACAGAGATCAAACCGTTTACGCAGTTTTACATTGCAGAAGAGTGAGTATAAGCAAAGAAAAAGTTTCGATAAAAATGTTCACACAGATAACATCAAGATGAAAAGCGTAAAAATGCGTTTCTTGCGTTAAATTTTATCAGCAGCGGTATTTGATGGCGAGATAATTTCTTTGAAAATCTCAACGGCATAAAACAAATCATTCGCCGATTAGATAAATTGTCTACGATACAGTTGTGCTACATCAATTGGCGAATACACGTGTTCGTCTGATTTTGCGTTTCATTCCCAATTTCGGTATTTCGTTGCACTTTTAACCGCGAACCTGCAATTATCCAAACAAATTTATTGTTAATTTTATTTGAGGATAGTTTTTTTTCATGGAAATATTTTTTGCTTTTAGTTACCATCAAAAATATAGACTCCAGAAGCATCCATGGTTGATTGAATATTTGGGACTGACGAGCGGCGAATTGTTAAGAACATCAACACTTGCTGCGAAGCTCAATGGATTTGTTGCTGGAGCCACGACACAAGACCAATTTGAAAACGATCTGCCAAGTCTGGGACTTTGCGAAAAAGCCGCCCAATACGTTAAGAAGTTCGTAATAGAGGAACAGGGCAGTGGACTCTACTGCTAACGCGATTAATTATTTATTTATTGTTCAACTTTTTTTTACTTCAAATTGACAAGTTGATCTTTATTCAAGACTTTTAATGCTGACGTCATGATTTTTATATTAGCGAGTTGTAAAACGAGATTACAAAACAACCAGTAAGAAGTGAACTCCTGTAAAGTATTATTTTAGGTAAATCATACTTAGATAAATTAGATAAATAGGTTATTTTAGGATCGAAGAAGAATGACAATAATTGTTAACTCTTAATAGTCTTTTTTTTAATGTTGTAATTTTATTAATGAAAAACTGTGTTTTGGAATATTTTGTAATTCAAACATTAAATGTAATTCGGAATGCGTGAGATACTATATTAAATGCTAAATTATATTTTTCATACAGAAGTGTTTTTATTCTACATCGAATATCCTTTTTTAATATTTACTTAATATTAATAATTCGATTTTTTCCAAAAATAACTAATAATATTTCTTCTATTTTCTTCATTGATTGATTATAATAATAAAAACTGATTGAATTAGAAATTAATACAATGTATTTCAAATGTATTGCTAACCAAATCAATTTTCTTTTTCCTTTGACATTAGAGTTTGAATGCTATTAAGTAATTGCACTTCTCAATGAGCTGCGGACTTTGCAGCTTGAGTTTGAGAGGACATATCTTGTTTCAAGATTTCTCGTAAGGCACAAGTAGCGTACGTTGATGAAGGCAGTGACATTTTAATGATCAGGGCTTTGAACTTTGCATCTGTAAAACACATTTTAATAAAAAATCAATTAAATTAATCAAACAGTACAATTAAGAATGTAATTTTATGACTAAGAATTTAATACTATTTTGGGGAATTTTTTGTTTTTACAAAACAATGATTCAAATTCACGACATTCTTAAATGTAAGGCACAACAGAAAAAAAGTTGCTCCGACAATATTTTTATGCTTTAATTACGTTTCATTGATTGTATCAAAGTTCGTTACGGTTTGTTATTGCGCTGTCATGTATAAGTTAATGTCTTAATTTGAAATATCTTTCTCGAGTCGCGGAAATGTTTGTATATCTGCAAAAAGTGTGGACTTCAATCGAATCACAATAAGATCTTTATTTGGTTAAATTTAGATTGAACTTTAATGATCTGTTTACATTTTTTAGAAATACCAATTCACACGTAAAACAAATAAAATTAATCATAAGATAAAATGCTACCCATTGTTTTTTGCAATAATTCAGTAGTGATTGTAATTTGAAACAAACAAAAAAGAATAATATCTCCAATCAGAATGTTAGTCTAAATTTAAAAACATAAATTGCTATTTTTTTTCATACCTGGTTTCTCTTCGGGCAGTTCAATCTTTCTCATCTCATCCAAGTCACTCAAAATCAGTTCAGTGTTCCTATCATCATAGTGTCTTATTTGCCAAGACAAATCTAGTGGTATTCGCAAAATCTTTCTGTAAGATCCGCTTAGAGAGTATTTTCTGCAAATAAAAAATTTGTCATAATTTCTATCAACAAGAATAGGTCTATATTTCAAAATAAAGTTAGATGCTTACTTGTTTTTCAAGTGCTTGAGATCGCTGTTTAGTCCGTCTTTTTCAATCATCTCATCGTACCACGGCTTGGCATATGCAGGATATGTCACCCTGTATCCTGGTAAAGGCATTATCACATCCGCCAAAGTGTACTTATCTAAATCTTCTTCTGTTAGTGCCTTCACTTTTGGAATTTTTTTGTCATCCTTCTGATTCTCCACCTTTGCCTCTTCGGAATTTTTTTCAACTTCAACTTCTTTTTCTTCTCCATTTTTCTCTGAGTCCACTACTTCTTTTAAATCATTTTCAGCTTTGCCATTGTCACTGATCTTTTCTTCTTTGCTATCGAAATCATTCCCACCATTCGCAGTGTTATCTCCATCTACGCTTTTGTTTGCCTCGTCATCTTCTTTCAGACTTTGTCCCTTCTCTTCTGGTTCTGTGCCAGTCTCCTTATCGTTCTCGTTTGTCTCCTCGTCTTCAGCCTCTTCAACAACTTCCGCATAAACGAGATCGCCAACGATTGGCTTTTTTCCAAACTCCCTGATACGTCTTGACACAATCATATTCCATACCAAACTTTGGTACGAATGAATATACATTAACAGAGTATTTTTTGGAATATGATCTAAAGCGCCCTGGAAATTTGTGTCCCCACAAATATCAATTCCTCGTAGAAGTCTGGCTTCGATCTTGTCAGATCTGTCAATTGTTGCAAACGCCTTTTTTGCATTTTTAGTTTCCTCGTAGATCTTTCTTGCTTCTGCCAAATTTTCATCCTGTTCTTCATCTCGAGGTTTCAGAATGAGATCAACAGCGTTTGTCCAATTTCCTGAAATATAAAAATATTAAATTATTATTAGGTAAAGAAAATAATTAATTTATTGTACGATTGATATTCTAGAATAATTATTTTTGCAGTAGAATAAAAAATTGAACCTTGGAGTAAGTTTTTTCCTATTTCATATGTAGGAATGCTAGCAATGCTTCCAAATCTTTGGAGACCAAAATAATTGATAAATCCATTGTCCCTCAAAGAAGTCATGACTAGATCAATGGTCTCGTTGTCAACCGAGACGTTTCTCAGAGCAATCGTGAATTGGTTGCCCTTGAGCATCCCCAGTTTTTGTGGATCTTTAGCTGTTTTGAAGTTGCCGCAGAAAGCATTTCTTATACGTTTGGCAGCGCTCTCCACCAGGCGTGGGTTACCCCTTTTCCAACTAACCCATTGACTAGTTTTTGCTCGACG
Source organism: Trissolcus basalis (assembly GCA_025266255.1). Taxonomy (NCBI): domain Eukaryota; kingdom Metazoa; phylum Arthropoda; class Insecta; order Hymenoptera; family Scelionidae; genus Trissolcus; species Trissolcus basalis. The sequence continues at coordinate 45,571 of JAAMPD010000039.1, forward strand.
GTCCTTCGTGCCCGCGTAATTCAGAACACTGACATTTATTCGCAACGTTCGTGCCAACTGATTGAGAGCATCCATTGTGTCCATATTGACTTTGTGCAAAATGAAATACAGATAATCTCCTTCGCAGTTCGACCAGTTTATGCGGTCGTCCCTTCTGTTGCATTCTGAAAAGTAATTTGAATTGATTATTAATATCGTTATATGATTTTTATTTCCATGTTCAATCTTCTTTGAAGTTTTTGTAGTTTATACTCACTGAAGAAGCTTTTGCGTTTTTTCTTCGATATCAACAATATCTTTCGACCGTCTTTTTCGTCCGTTTGGCTTATAACATCAGGAACGGTTTTAGAAATCTGATGGATGGTTCTACGTAGGTCTTTGTCAAATTCTGTGACATCAATAGAAACACGCGCCTCCTCAGTACTGCTGTCCAAGAAAATTTTCATTTTTTCTCTGATATCCTCAGGGAGGCTGTCCATCATCTCGTCAACACTTAGAGTAGGACCGTCGAAATTTGGTATCTCGAAAGTTGTGAGTTTCGATATAGTGCCATCTTGGGCGATTTCGTGAACGTGAAAATCCGAGTACCGGTCTTTAACAATACCAGAAAAGCCTGGGTAATCACTTATGAATTCGGTAGCTCCGATATCAATTTCACTCAGACGTTTTCCAACGTCAAACTTGTTGCGTTTTCTGTCCTTGTTGAATTTATCCATATTGTATTTTCGTTTACGATTGTCTGAAAATCGAGATAATTTCAATTAATCTCCAATAAAATATTAAAGTATTAAGTGATAAATTTGATTTCGATTTTGTACAAGGTTGTTGCACAGTGAACATGTCACTATCTAATCAAATGATTTTATCAAAAAACTTAATTAAAAATTGATTATATTAAATTATCTTTCTATTGTTGTTAAACAATTTTTTTCTTAAATTATAATAAAATAACCTGGTCTGGATCCACGTGGCGAAGATACTTCTTGTTTTTCAGGATTCTTGTTTTGAACTGATTCTTTTTCACCAGTCCTTTCTTTATTCGCGGAATCCTCATTCTGTGTTTCTGTTTCCATCTCTTTCTATTGTTTACAAAATAAACTGTAATCACCTTAGCAATGGCATATGAGCCGTGTATACGAATTTTGTGTTTACCAATGTTGACTGTATAAAGACTAACGTGAATTGGCACCCCGCATACCAAATTCAGCTACGTTCACTCTGATCCGGATTCACGAGTTTTTCGGCGGGAAAATTTTGAATGAACTTTGAACGAGTACCAAAATTGGATACATTATGAATAATTTTTTCAATCGTAATTTTCATATTTCTATCAAAATATAAAATATAGTTTGCATTCATCTTCTCCATTACAATAACGTTATTAACAAAATCTAAAACAACTTAAAATAAAAAACATTCAATTTTAAAATACGTAAAAATTTAATGTCAAGGTCACTCTAAAAACCTAAATTAAAATTAGAAATAAAATAAAATAGTTTACTAAAGTACAAATTTGAAAGAGGCGAAAAACATTTCACTCTCGGACTTTATTTCTGTAATAATGGAAATTTCAAAAAATCAAAAAAAATATGAAAAATATTCGTTCAACAGAACGATTATGTATTGAAATGATTAAACTTTTGAATTGCAGGAAATATGATGGGTTCGCATGAAATTCGCAAGATTTTTGCAAAAAGCTTGCAACAAAGCTTTGGCACGATTCTCTCGGGGTCGGAGAATAATCAATATTGCACCGCCACCTGGAGATGCGCGTTGCGCGCAAACATCAGAGGCGGACGGACAGTTGTCTGCGGAGGAGCCGTTCGCGAGGGTACTCGCACGGCGGGCTGACGTGACCGAGGGCAGTTGGGATTGTGCACTTGTTTGACGCGTGCCGCTACTGTGGAAGTTCGCCCGCTCGTGAACAGTCACCGATGAGCGAACAGTCGCGGATTCGCGAATTTGTGGGTGCCGTGAGGCGGCGCGACAAGCCGCCGCTCTGAATTAGCGTGAGGAATGACGCTGGAGGACCCATTTTTTGTCGTCAAAGAGTAAGTTTACAAACCAAACGAACAATCACAAACATCAAATTAACAACTAAAACTAGTCCCTCGTGACATTGATCAAATGACATTTATAACTCCAATCGATTTGCGTCTAAACTTTTTGTTTATTTAATTCTCGTACTATATTCCCATCAATTATTTGTTTGTTATATTTTTGCACCGTCTATATTTCTTTTATATCAACAAATAAAATCACGACTTATGTTATTCGTTGTTTTCTTATTGTTTTACAAAAAAAAATTTGTTTTCTTTTTATTTAGGACGTACCCTCTCATTTTTTTGACGTTAAATAATCAAGCAGCGAAGGGTGAGATGAAGCGAAGAATTATGAAGGGTATTATTTTCGTGCCGAAGACTTTTTGATCAGCGCAACCCCTTTCATCTTTTAGGCTGACTCAGAGACCTTATAAATTTTATTACTTCACGGAAAACGGTATAACGAGAGGAATAACAAATATGTGCTCGGTGTAATGTTGACGTAGAACAAAAGTTGCTCCAGGTTCTGATAAGAGAATTTATAGGGCTTTGTAATTTTATCGATGGCAATAAGTCTGATCATAAAATGGGCTCTGTTGAAGACTCGTTACTGACAACTTTATTGGTCGCACATGATCGATTGTTACAAATCAAATTGTTCCAGTTAACAATTTAGTTTAAAACAAACGTTTATTGTTTATCAATTTATTATTCGTTTATTATCACACAGACAAGTCTGGCATCAAAGAATGAGGATAAAATTTGAAAAAAAAAAAAATTTCGTAACACAATGAAAATCTGAATGAAGAAATTGATGAAATTATGAAAAAGAAAATGACGAGAGTGACAAGTGGATTTGAATATGGATTATCAATTCGACTGCTGATCTTGAAGAAATCAAAGCACACTATAAATCAAACGTGAAACACAATATCTGATTATGTTACATTGAACCGGTGCGTTGACAAGTAAAAGCTCAGCCTAGCATTCATCTAATAAACGCGATATCCGATTTATTACGATAGTGTTTGCACATATCGGATCCCCCTTTCGTCGTAGATCAAAAATCCATCTTCCTCAACCTCATGGGACATTCATTTTGGTTTATCATAAATATCGTACAATGAAAAGCTTTTTGCAAAATAATGTCAAGTTTTCAAGAGGTTCTCAAGAAAGAGCCATCAACTTTCCAATTTGCAAATGTACACCGCAAACATTTGCAACAGACTTTTTTTTACATCCGTTCAACTTTTTTTCTTAATCAGTTTGATGGTTTTCCATAAAATGGCACATAAAATTCTCTACCTTCCACTTAGGTTTAATATAATCTTACAAATTAGATATAAATTTCAAAATGAAGAAAATGTGAAATAAAATAAATTTCATGAGGAATTAAAATTCATTCAATTGAATATTGTTTTTTGATTGTTTTTTAATTGTTGGGTTGTTTTGTCATTTCAGCGAAGTTAGCAAGGCACTAAATAAGACTCGTAGCTTGTATGGGCGCTGGACGGAGTTGCAGTATGTCACCGTGACGACCCCGACAGTTGGTGCCGGTCTTCCAGTTTCACGCGAAGAATTGGAGTGGACGACGACCGAGCTGCGCAACGCCTTACGCTCCATTGAATGGGATCTAGAAGATCTCGAGGATACTATTTATATCCTTTTAATGCTCGCGACGTACTCATCACGTGCGTCACATAAACCTTCTCTCTCATTTTGGACCATCTTCCAAATCTAAACTTAAAGTTCAGCTTGCATTATATCACAATAAATCATGCAAAACCTTGCTCGCATGCCCTCGTGTATATTTAGTTTTTCATATTCATAATCATTTATCGCTTCGAATTTAATTAATTTAATTAATGTAATGAGCAAATTGTAACGCAAAAATATATCCTTAACGTTTGCAAACACGTATCGTAGAAAAAAATCCGACAAAGTTTAAGATCGATAACAAGGAATTAAGCAGCCGAAGGAGTTTCATCGAAAAAACCCGGGAGGAAGTCAAGGTGACAAATTTGTTCATGAAAAAAAAAACAAAACAAAAATTATTGTAAAGGTATCTTACTTCGTTGAATTGAATTTACAATCTTAATATTGTTTCAGATAATGAAGGACAAAATGAATCTAACACGGGGAAGAGATCGTGACCGGACTGCCAGACAGGTACTTGAAATTCCATCGTGATTTTGCCTTTCGGCTAAAATCTTCAAAGAAAACGAACGAAGGGAAATTCAAATCGAATCTGCACTTCAGAAAAGGCCTAGCAGCGCCACCTGGAAAGAAATGTTACAATCAAAATCAGTACATTTAAGTTGTCAGCTGACAAACAGCTGATCGTTTGACATAATCTGAGTAGTCTGAGTCGCTGTTATGCCATAGTCAATGTTGTTTTTGTATTTATTATTTATTTAAATAGAAACAGAGAGAAAGTGTTAAGATAGTCAGACATTTGAATTGTAGATTTGAAAATGAACAGAAGGGTAAACGTATTTGTTTGTTTGTTGTGACAGTAATTTGTAACTTTTTTTTCTTTCGTTGAATAAACTTTGTCATATTTGAATGAAAATCAAGATCAACACTGGAATGAGTTTCGGTAGTATGATTTGATTAATGTCATGTTTGTTTGCAGCCATTATTAGACAACAGTCCATCCAGAGTGCCAGCAAGTCATGGAACAACGAAGTACAGCAAATTGGAAAATGAGATGGACAGTCCCAATCGAAAGTTCCTGGATAATACATTGCAGAATCAAAACAACATGATGCGCGAACAGGACGAGCAGCTGGACATGATCGGAGAGAGCATTGGTACTTTGAAGACTGTTCACGACAAATAAATTCAGAACTGGACGAACAAGCAGTGTAAGAAAAATGATACGATTTTTTATACAACGAATCTGTCAAATCGTCTGTATTAATCAAAATGATTTCATCTTTTCAGAATGCTAGATGATTTTGGAAACGAGATGGAAGTGACGGACTCGAAATTGGACGCGACAATGAAAAAAATGGCTAAGGTCCTCCATATGAGCAACGGTAATTATAACAATTATATTCCTGCTCCTACTACCTCTGTAAGCAACACCACTGAATACACATCCAAGCCCTACTCCCTATCCACTCTCTCGACCACTATCACTAATTGCTTCTTATGCTCCAGGGATTAATTACCAACTATTAACGATCACTTTTCATTTGGTTTCATTTTTTACATTCTTATCCGACCGTTCCATTTACCTTGTTTCGTTCTGACCTTTCGCACCAATGCAAATTTGTTCGTCGTCCATTTATTTGAACAGTTTTCGAACTGCTTTTTTCCCCTGTTACTTTGAAATTCCACTATTTCTTTTATTTGAAAAAAAAAAAAACCTTTGGGCGTTCATGAGTAATTTGTTGAAACACTTTTGTTGAATTTTTGTACACTTTGAGTTATCGAAGTTATCCACGCTTAGATGCGTCAATGTTTTTCCTTCAACGTAAAGGTTTCAATGTAATCGTACAAAGTTTAGGCCAGTTACTTTTTCAAGTTCGATTGTCAGATTTAGATGAGTATTAGTTACAATTTGTCTAGTCAGGCTCATTGATGATTTTCTGATGAAACGTTGACGAACCAAAACAGTTTGACAAACTCGATTCGAAGATTAATATCATTCAATCGTTTTCCATTTCACCATGAAATTGTCAGTCTGTCCAGATATATTTTTGCGGCATAAGCATCATTCATGATTTATCATTTCAACCAACTGCAATCAAATGAACGTGTTTGCCAAATTTCGGATCGCTCTTTGAGTTTAAGGAGAGTATATATTTTAAAGTGCAAAGTATTTTTGTGACGATAAACCTCCATGCATGATGCTTATCGATAATAATTTAATGGTAAAGTACGTCATTTAGACAATGATTCAAATGGGATTTAATTCTAGTCACGTAGTGAAACGCTTGTCAAATGCAAATATACAGTCAATAATACATCATAACGTGTATTAAATCAGAACATAGCTATGCCAAAATAGTATAATCTAATTATGCCAAAGAATGGAGAGACGTGTCCCATTAAGTAGACAACCTTTTCAGTACCTAAATTTGGATGGTGACTTTCTCTCTGAAACAAGACGAATTTATTTCGATTCTTATACTTTAGTAGCAATTAACGTTAGATTGCTAATGAAATGTAACATTGAATGTAGCATAAGTAGATAAAATAATCCAATTTTGATTATTCTGGTTAGATAACAGTTTCGTTGTAACAGAATCAAAGTACAAATTTTTGACAAAGTATTATAGTCGCCATCCTGACAAGTAGTGAAGAATTTGAATTGAAACAAAACAAAAGAAAACAAATCAGTGAAACAATTGAATGCAATTATTTTTTTACATTCAATCGCGTTATGATTTGTGCTAATTGTGACGAGTTTTTGCGACTGCAATTGTGATTGAACTTGTTGACGTTGTAAGGTTTAAGGATTCCCCGAGATCTCTTTTTCGTTTATCCTCGAAACAAAAGTTTATTAGAGTTGTAATGTTTATGGAAAAAAGAAACAAACAAATGTTGACACCGGATTATCGATGTTGCAATTCACAATAAATTTCGACCGACAAAGACCTCTATTTTTTCATTCATTTATCTGAACTTGAAACACAGAAAGCACTGTGCTGATTTTTTTTAATTCAACTTTTGATCCCCAGATAGACAACGTTGACGGTTTTGTATTGCTCCAAGTAATCATCGCAACACTAAACTCAGCCAACACTAAACCACATTTCCCTGAATATCCTATACATACAAATCAGTTTACAAATTCAAACACGCTTCCCACGTTTGGTACACAGAACAAACTTGCTGTAAAGTTTGTGTCAGTTCTGTTGATTAAATCGGTACTAAGGATGAGATTATTTTGACGCGCGTGTGAAGCGCGGTTGAAAAAAAGTCAGATCATACATCAGCATCAAACAAAATTGTCTGGGGTCATGCAACGTTTGAATCGATTTTCGCATTGGTTTCGTTTTTGGACAACAAACTGGTTTCTCCTCCATTAGTGGTCATAAAACGTTTCCATCAAGAAAATGGTTCAATAAAATGTCGATGCGAAAATCGAAACAAAATTGATGGCCCGAAAATCGGGGTGAATTGTGGTTAATAACAAATTGTACTTGTCATCACCCGAAAAAGGGAATGTAATGCGGAATTACAGCACAACACACAATTACACATTGTTAACAAAATGTAGCCGTTGAACAAAATACAACAAAATAAATCATTCGAAATAGTTTTTATAAGTGACGCATGTGATGTTACTTTCCGTTTGTTTTAGATCGCAGACAGTGGGTAGCAATTGGAGTGTTGACTGCTATATTGGTAGTGCTCATTATTTTGTTCATTATCAAGTGAATCGAATTTTTTTGTTTGAAAAAAGAAACACGCGCGACCGCTGAGTTCGACTTAGGCATTTAATTGTAAATCTACGTTTTTTACATTTTTTTACGTTCAGTTTATTTAATTTTGCATTCGAGAATGGTCGTTATACAAAATATTTGATCACGTAAACTGAATAAACACGATGTGCAATGTACATAATCAACATACGATCTCTAATTATACGTTAATTGTTTTCATCAGTTTTAAGCTTTGGTTCCTTTTGTAATTAAATGAGAAAAAAATACAGATGAGATGTGTCTTTTTCTTGCAGTACAAAAGACTGTGTTTTTAGTAATCAAAAACTCTTTATTTCTCAATTCGCTTGTTACAATAAGTTTTTCTTTAAAACTAATTTCGTACAAAGGAATAATGAATTTAAAGAAAACGTTCTAATGGCTATACATTGAATGAGATTTCATTTATTAATTTGACTTATACAAAATGTTAGGTTTAATTACGTTTTCAGTGTTAGATCAACGGCAATGTATGCATCCAGACTTAAAAAAGTTTTAATCATTCCAAATGATTTAACTACAATGAACACAATGAAAATGCTTGTTTGCATCATCACGTCAACGCGTTTGAGAATTCGATTTAACAGAATTGAACAATCACGTTATACTTTTTTTCCCTGTACTTTTGTTTCTTTCACTTACTTATGATTTTTATATGGCAATTTGTTTACGGCATGTATATCATATATACAATCTACATATTATACATATCAAACTGTTAAACCTTAATCTAAGTAAGCACTGTCGTAAAATATAATTTTTTTTATTTTTCTTATTCTCTAGTCGTATAAAGTCTATTCAATATCGTAATTGAAAATAGTGTTTCGAACGGATCATCGTTAAGATAAAATCTTTGGTATGAAGTTATTTATTGCAGTAATACGCACCGTTTAATATGTCGTCTCTTTTTTCAGATCTACAAAAATCTCATTTTTAATCTATTTTCAATTTTTATTTTTGACATTAACTTTTCCTCGTAGCATCCAAGGCACATTTTTTGTATATAAATCTTATACAAAAGTATGAAAACAACGGTTTATTGAGATTTCTTAAAAACACAAATTCAATCCTGATTAAAAATTTTGTCAAGTTGAACAGCTCAGAAGGAACTTATCACCTCCCGATTGTAAAATTTTTAAAAAGAGACACTTAAGTTTTATAAATGCATCCTGATAACTGTTACCTGAAATTTACTATTTAAGCATCGGTCGGCGTTTCGATATTGACATGTTTGAAACATTCCGTAGGCAGTGCTTTTCTAATATCCTCAATGTTCTCCACCTCAGTTCGAAGACGATTTACTTCGTCTTCATAATTTTTCACCCAGTGGGTTTGCATATTCTTTGCATCAGTTAACGCACGGATTCTCTGATCCAGATCTACTTCTTCGATTTCTTTCTCCGCTGCTGTAAGTTTTTGTTCGAGTCGATCCAATTCTGCGTCATCTGTACAAAAATAATATAAAAATGATTAAGTACTTTAATTTCTTTAATTGTTCATTTATAAATTTTATGAGCATTTAACATAGTTACCAATTTCAGGAAGTGATTTAAGTTCTCGCATTATTTCGTGAACTTCTTTCAATGCTTTATGCACTAATTCACTAACAGCAGTTACATTGGTTTTAGCTTGTCCTACTTTGTGGTTCACCTAAATTTAAGATCATCTGTTAAATATCTCATTTGAAAGGTAAGTGAAAATATGAACCATTTATCTTGATGAATTTTTAAAAATAATCTTGAACCGATCAATGATTTTTCATTTCTTACTTCATTAGTAACATTCACGTCTTTTCCAACTTGATCTTCATAGTTTTTTATTAACGATTCCGTGGCATCGACCCTCAACCGAAGTTTTTCTGCCTCTATGCCTAACCGGAACGCTTCGGATTTTGTTTTGTTTGCTTCCACCTTTATCGCACTTGCTGCCTTTCCTGCGTTGAATGCATTTTCCTAAAAAAATAATATTCACCTTGTAACCGTGTTGACATTCAGATTCCCTTTTGACAATTTCCAACTTGACGAAATAACGATCAATATTATTTGATTTCCATGAAAAAATCAGTGATATAAATTATAATATTAACCTTTGCTTGTTCTGCAATTTCTCCAGTATCTTGTGCAAGTTTCTTTGATGCTGTTAAAACGACATTAGCATTTTTCGACTTTTCAATCACCTCCTGAAGTAACTTTTCAGTCTGATCAATGTTATCCAAGGCACTTTGTGCTTTCACTTTCTCTCTTTGCACTTCAGCGTCAAATTCTAATTACAAAAAATCATCAAGTGTTAATTTGACTAAACAGTTCAATTCAATTGTTCAATTATAAATTTCTTATCAACAAAGTGGAACACCAAATTACCACTGAGTTTTTTCAGCATTTCCTTGGCATCTTCCAACGGTTTCATTCCCCTATCAACAGCTTTTTTAGCTTTAGTATTTGCTTGATCCATTTCAGCCAACAATTCAGCGGTCGCCGACTGCTGGTCTTGAGCACGCTCTAATAATTCTTCGGTTTTTCCAATATTATCTATTATGTCCTTCAAAAACTCTTCATTGCGGTCTATCATAACTTGGGCTTGTTCTTTTATTCTTAAACCCTGAAACAAACCATTTTAATTAGTACCGATTTCAAAAGATTTTTCGACGAATAGTTTTATTACTTATTAATTCATTCAATTACCTTGTTGCTAACAGAATCGATTTTCTTTTGTAATTCACCAACATTTATTTCTGGCAACGTTAAATCAGATACCAATAAGTCTAAAGCTTTTTGTGCTGCAGTCGATGACTTTTCTGCAGCATTAGCTGAGATATCTTGAACCTCAGCGAAACGATCTTCCAAAGTTTTTAATTTCATTTCAAGACCGATAATCTCAGAACTAAAAAGTAAAGATATAACGTTTAATTAAACGAATCAAAGTCGTGATCGAAATACAACAAACTATCTGCCAATGAAATAATATTTTTGTTATGTACCTTATATCTGTATATTTAGTAATAGCTTGTTTCACTAAATCGTACGCCTTCAAAGAAGTGCTTTTGGCATTTTCTGCCAAATCGCGAATCTTCTTCGCTTCATTCAAATTGCTGCAAACAAAAAATGTACACTTCGTAAGATCAATAAATTCAGATTCATATCAAAAAGAATTATTTTATACGTACAAGTCAGCGAGAATTCGAGCTTCCTTGGCAATAGCCGTCATTTGTTGGTTTTGCTGACCAACTTGCTCGGCACGTTGTTTAGCTTCATTCAACGCTGCTGTACCTTCTATTGCAAGATAATTATCTATTTCCTAAAACAATCAAAATTGATCGTAATACACAAACGAAAAGTAACACATCATCTATTCCCACGAACAAAAAAACGGTTACAATTATGAACTTCTTTAATATAATATTCAACATACTGTTAACTGAGCATAGATCTTCTCCAAAACTTTTTCCGCTTCCGCAATGCTGGTTTCTCCTTGTTTCGTTTTTTTCTTCGCGTCATCAATGACAATGTCATTGTTCCGAGATATCATATCGATTTCATTCAATTGATCCCTCAATTCATCCAGTTGTTCGACCAAAGTTTTATTCTCAGCTGAAAAAGACATTAATCGGTCAAAATCCATGTTACCATTTGATTAATTTCTAGCAACTCCGATACGTACTTCCAGATCCTTGTTTAGCAAGGGTCAACAAATTGTTCACTGCGCTTTGCACACTTTTCAGTTCTCTCTCAAAGTCTGAGTCCTTAATAACTGTCGGACTGCTGTTGATTTTACGAAGTGTTTCTTCTAATTCCGCCAGACGTTTTCTGTGTGCGTTGACTGCATCCTGCACGAGATTATAGCAAGCAGGACAATCGACGCATCCGTACTGGCGATTTTGTTTGTTTTCTTTACACCGATCGCAACGTCTCCCTTCGACATTTGGATGACACTAAAACAATCCACGAATCGATAAATAAATTAACAAAGTTATATCAAAACCATAAATTTCAACATACATGCATCGAACAAAATGCATCAAATTGTAAATTTCAGAGCAACCTGTTGTAGCGTTGCAAATTTATGATTCACACTCTATTATTTATGACTCGAGAAAATTTATGCTCCAAGCGAGAAAAACTTACGGGACATTGGCCATTAGCATCGCACTGTAAATCTTGTGAACCGCTGCTGTCGCAATCGCAAGGCTTGCAACCTTCTCTACCAAATCCATATTGGTATGGCATACAAACGTCACAACGTTGACCTGTGATTCCAGGTCGGCAGTTACATTCTCCAGTTACAGCATCACAAGTACGATTATAAGAACCTTCTGGGTCACAATTGCAAGCCGTACATCCCTAAAATCACGAAAGATAAATGGTGAAAGCGCAACTTTAGATAATTATTGAATTTGAATAAATTTGAATTCATAATTTTTTACCTCTCCGCTTCTGATATCGAAATATCCTTCTTCACATTTGTCACAATTTTTGCCGATGACGTGAGGTTTGCAGGCACAATAGCCAGTGAGTTGGTCACATGGAGCAATGCTTCCATCGTTGATTTCAATCGTACCAAACGACGAGCACTGACACTGTTTGCAACCTTCCTCTTTCGTGCTGGCTAAGGCGTCGCCGTGGAAACCTTAATTGAAATTTTTTTCTCCATTAGCATAGATGCATTAAATTTTATTGTTCAACTTATTCGAAGACCATTTCTTTAGTACCTAATAAACATTCCTCACAGTGGAAGCCAGCAGTGTTATTGACGCATTTCAAACACTCGCCAGTTTCATGATTGCAATTTCGTACTGCATTCAAATCGATGTTATTGTTACATTCACAAGGCTTGCAAGGAATGTCCTTTTCCGGGTTCCCGAAATAACCATCGGAGCAAGTTTCACAACGAGGTCCTGTAGATCAATAAACAAATAAATACGTTATTCATTTTTTCTACAAATTTCTCCAAATAAAGTTTCTCCAGATAAGAATTATTACGACAGATAAAAAGAAAGAAAAGAAAAAAGAAAAGTAGTATGTTTCAAAAACAAACAAAATTACCTGTTCTTCCTAACGGACATTCAGAACAGATCGGATCTGGATTGTTACCAAGAAGAATACAAGGTCCATTATCAGGACAGGGACAAGGTTGGCAATCATCCCGTGTGCCTTTCAAAGCGTATCCGTAGTATCCGCGTTTGCAGAGCTCGCAATTGCTTCCAGTTGTGTTGTGCTCGCAAATACATTGACCTGCAAAGAATTCGCAGTCAACGAAATTTGCTTTGAATTTTACATTCTAACGGTAGGTACAAAATAAAGTACAAATTATTCACCAGTTTCGGAGTCGCAAATATCCGCATGTCCGTTACAATTACAAGGCACACAAAGAGCGAACGGTCCGCCGTTCGGAGGGTCATGGTGGAACTTGGGAGCGCAAGATTCGCAAAATTGTCCCACGTATCCATGGGGACAGTCGCAATGCTCGACCCAATCTGCCGGCTCGCCGGCGGCTCCGCGCTGCGCAGTTTCCAGTTTCATATCATCTAAGTAGCCTCGACCTGAGATGAAATAGATGAAATATAAAATCGATTTTCTATAGAGAAAATGTGTATACACACGAATCACAGACACTTTTTCATGTTCTTTACCTTGGTGAGTGTAAGTCGCTCGAATTTTGATAGCTGTGAGATTGGCCAAGACGGACATAAAGGCTTTGGAGGATAATCTTGGCTGCCATTGGTACTCTGGATGTTCATGCAATTTGAATCTGTACTCTTGTAACTAAAAAACATTCGGAACATTGAAATACATACACAACAATAACAAACGACAATAATTATCAACTACAAATTCAACTCGATCGTACATTCATGGTGGGTTGCTTATTCTTCTGTCCGAAAATTGGCTGCGTAATTTGTTCGCCATTTCCACCTTCCAAAATGACATCCCGAGCAGTTGGCGCGGGTCCCGTTTCTCCAATTTTCAAAGTGAATGTTAAGTACTGATTATAAGAAGCTCTTTGGTCCCCCAAGAATCTCTCTGCAAAGAAGAAAAGAAGTTACAGAAGATTCTTTCAAATCTGATACTCTGTTTGAAATGAAAACAAAACTCTCAATTGAAAATATTTGAATTTTGGTTCTTCAATTACCAGGAGCCACAAAGTATACGTTTTCACGGTCCGGAGCAGTTACAGCAATTGACTGAGTGATTGCGTCATAATGTACGGGAACATTGTTGCCTCCAACTGTGGCTGACCATTTTTCCATGCCTCGAACGAAGGCACTTTCAATGGTAACTTTGGAGTAACCAGAGGCTGATCTGCACACTGAAGAGTGGCCATGACAGTAGCATGGTGTGCACCCAAACTCGTTCTCTAAGGCCAGGTTAAAGAACCCAGGTCGGCACCTGAAAACATAAAATTTTTTTTATTTTCACTTGCATAAATTTTTGTCTTACACTTTTATCTGATCGTGAATTTGAATTTGGAGGTATGCTTGTTTAATACATACACTCTGCAACGTTTCCCTTCGACGTTATCCTTACACAAACAGGTGCCAGTAACGGGGTCACAGTTCGGTGTATTGTACAAAGATCCGGCGACGTCGCATTCGCACGATTTGCATCCATATTGTCCGAAATCGTAAAAGTTGGCCGCACACCTATCGCACTTGTCTCCTGTTACTCCGGGCTTGCACTGGCACTTGCCTTCGCTGTTGCACTGCAAACTCCTCGAACCTGTTTTCGAATAGCGTTTCACCGTTAGCAAGTGATGAATCGGAAAATTGAATATTAATAACTGTCAATTTACTTGTCATAAAAGTTGTTTCAACATAACTGTGTACAACTAATCAAATTTGTTTGTCCGAAAATTCTCATAAATTTTTTGGACTTTTGTACATAATTGCATTTTTGGTACTAGTGAATATACATTTTACAAAAAATTGAATTGGAATTAGTAGAGTATGAATTGTAATCTTTTTGAAAACAAAAATGTTGTTTTGGAGATTGACAAGATTTCTTACCGATCTCGTTACAGTTACAGGCCACGCAATAATTGTCCTCAGAGCGTTGATAATAATTTTCTCTGCATCGCTCGCAATTGGCTCCGGCACGATTCGCTGAGCAGTCGATGCAATGACCACCGTGGCCTGTCAGCTTGTACAATTCCTTATCGAAGTAACATCTTTCTGAATACCCATTGCAGTTGCAAGCTAAAATTCAAAATGATAAATCATGTTTTGAGAGTTGAACCAAATTTCTCATACATATAAATTAAATGTACGTAAATTGTATGTATATTATATGTACATGACGGTACTTGTTTTTGTTTTTTTTTTCAGATATATGAATTATGGAAATTAAAAAAATCAACATCGCACTGAAGCAATTTTTTATTTGTTTAGTAAAAAATCAAACACTAATGTTTTTTTTCTAATAATTGAAAATAACATGAAATATTTTATATATATTATAGGTATATATTCTATTGGGACATTTTTTAATACACTTTTTAAAAAAAATTCTCATGTATCACAACTGGTAATGATAAAATTACAGCATCAAAGAACTATAAATTGGTTTGAAAATTTCCAGTCGGAATGTATAGATTTACATAAATTCAATCTCCCGGTAACTGTGAAAGAAAATTGTTTTTCCTGCGGTCTGGTCATGTTTATTCAAACAAACATACTTTTTGACAAAAAAAAAAAAATTAGGAAGAGAAATTTTGTAGTGATAATTTTTGTTTCATTCTTAAAAAAAGAATACTAGATGCAATGACATTTTTTTAATTGCCTTTAATGAAATTGTAAATGGAGAAAAAGTGTCGTGATATAATTGACTCACTAGATGGCGAATACCAAGGACTCCAGTGGACATTCGCGAGCGCTAGACTTAAGTGTATCAAGAGAGGAATCAGTACAGATTGCATTCTTGTCAATTAGAGCACTTGGACCGTTCGGAATTATGCGAAACTTTGTGACTGATTGAGCGGGCTTGGACGGGACCCGTCCATGTTTGCCGGTGGCCGGCGACGAAAATATGTTGATTCGATTAGCCGGGGTTTGAAAAAAACGCACAGGGCCCGCGACAAATAGCCCGCTCTGGTGCACAGTACACTGCTCGCAGATCACAGAAAGGACGTATTATAGCTGCGAACAATCCCCACTTAAGCCCAGGCGACCGACGTAAAAGGTAAAGATGGTTGGGCATCGCGGGACTGGAATGAAAAGCTGAGCCCTTATAGGGACCATTTTAGATCCGCGATTAAAGTTTATTAATTTCTTACAAATTAGTCAAACCGATGACAAACACTGTAACAAAATTCTACTTACAGAGGAGAGCTTAATTGACACTCGACACAAACATAATCAATTCTGTTTACAAACACACAATCAAAAACGAAATCTCAAGATAGGGAAAAGCACTTTTGTACGTTTGTTGCATCAAACGAACGCATAAATGAGGGAAAAAAATCACCCTTTTTTATATTTGTATAAAATTTATTTTTTCTTTCCTTTTTTCTTTCCATGACATTTTCATTTCTGTTTATATACATATCTACAAAAATTTTTACAATCCTAAAAATACATGACAAATAGGAGACGAAAAGATAAGGACGATAAAAGGAAGATAAAACTATAAATCAGTCTAACTTAAAAATAAATATTAACTTTTATTATGAATTATAGAATGCTCAAATCAAAACACCATTTTGGTCTGTTACTACAAAAACTAAATACAATAAATCTACGAATTAACAAAACTTGGAATTTATACAATACATAAAAAAAAAAGAATTTTCGTTTTTTTTCCTGCTTCAAATTTTCTTTATTTTTTCAGCTACGATGACGGGGTTGTTGCGTTTGATCTCCTCGGCACCGAGCTGCCTGTAGTCAAAGGAACAATTGTGTGCGTCGCTGTAGCGGTGCGTGGAGCAGAAGAGGCCTCCGCAGCGACAGTCGAATCCCGTGAGACCCACTTTCTTTCTACATGACACGCACCGATTTTTTTTCTTCTTGCCCTCTTCCGTGTCAGCGTCCGAGTTGAGCCTTGAATTGGTGATCTCCTCGCTGGTTCCTCGTTCCGCTCGGTCCTCCGCGGGTCTTGCCAGTGGTTCTGACTGAAAAGACGGAAGCCGGGACACTTCTTGTTGTGGAGGTGTTTCCGATTTCATGAGATTTTTTCTTTTGGTGTGATCCTTGTGGCAGAGGGAGCACAATCCTTCGAAGGTAGATGAGCCGTAGAATCCACAGTTACCCCGGCAGAGGGTCGGTAAATTCGAAGCACTTTCCATGTTTGGTTTTTTTTCTTTGGTCACTCACCACTTTGTTCGAATGGAGTATTACAAAATTTAATTTTGTCACTTTTGTTTTGATGAAAAAAGTCGAATGTTTCAAACAGACTGAACTTTTGAATGGACAGTGAAGACCGGGCGGAAAAAGGTAAAGTGAACGGCGGTTCAGTTCACTGGTCTTAGACCCACAAGCAGAATGAACATTTGGGCGCCGAACTTCTGCATTTATACTTTTGAAATCAGAGCCAGGGAAAATTTTTTTCACAGCGCCACCTAGGGTCAATGTACCTCGACCAATGGACGTCCCTCGTTTCTGATTGGTCGTTTGTTTATCACTCGATGTGGGAATTGGTTAATTGATATTTCAAATTAGAGAATGTTTATAAATATTGGTGACGTTGATTTTGTCGTTTTCATTGTACAATTAATTCAGTGAAATTTGAGAGAAATTGTTCGCGAGACACCCGGTATATTAGCAGCATTTATACGGAAAATAAAACAACACGGTGGCACACACAAGCGGGAGACTGCTGAGTCGGCTCCTGTGAGAAATAGCATCCACAAAAGGGAGCGATTGTTTTATTTCATTTGAGCGTAGCTCATTTTTTATTCCTCCTTTTTGATCGTGTATAATTACACGAAATTGTTTGTCCGCCATGTGAAAGAGCCGTACTTTTATCATCGCATGAATATCGAAAGGTACCAATTGAATCAATTAGAACCGATCGGTCAATTACGAACTTTCGAGATTTCATTTGATTTTGTGAGTATCTTTCAAATGTTTTGAATTCGAAAGACAAAAATAAAGAGTCATTAGAATAAGAATGAATTTTTCACTCACGTTTACATTCGTGCGCATTTTTAGTTGTTGCTCGACCCCATGGAGCATCATTATAAAACGGTAAACACTCGTTACAGTCTGGACCGGCGGTGTTGTGTTCGCATCTGAAATGGACATTCGAAAACAATTTTTGATAAAGCTTGTACAAACAACAGAGGAGTAAGAAGTTTCGGTTTTATTTGACAGAATGAATTTATCATATTGATCAATCAAAAATGATACTCAGTGATAGATCAAGGGTTTACATTATCTTAAATGTAATCTGTATACATTGACTCACCGGCAGACTTTTTTCACCGTGCCATCAACACTAGTGCTGTTGACACACTCGCCTGCGTGCCCATTGCAGGCACAACGAGCGCCAACAGCTATGTCTGCGATAGCATAATAATACGACTTGAGCACTGCATCGTCGCCGAACACCTCGTCTCCGAAAGTGTTTAGTCTGTCCAACGAAAACCTCAGCTCTGTTGCCTGGACCCATTCCTGCACAATTTATTAACACCCAATTACTCACTTTGATTATTCAAATTAATATTCATATGATGGGAAATTAAATTTTGCATTCAACTTTTTAATCGAAAACTTTTCCTCTTATTTCTTGTCTAATTTTTGTTTATTTTTTTGTCTAAGTTTTGTTTTGTACTGTATTTTTTTTCTTTATTTTTATTTTCTTGTAGTTTTTAATTTTAATAAACTTAATATGATATGAATGAAAGACTGAACCAAAAATTTTGGTTTATATTTTTCAATTACATCTTTTATTTCTTTATTTCTTTTCTCGTCAATTTTAATTTCAAACATAATGATATGAATGAAAGACCGAATCAAAAGTTTAGTTTAGAACTTTTCAAATTCATTTTTCTTTTCCCTTGTCTTTATTTTCCCCTGTCATTTTTAATTTCAAACTCAACATGATGAACAAAGTACTAAATAAGAGGTTTGGTTTACACTATTCAGCTTAATTTTTCTTTTCTTTACTTTTTATTCTTTTCTTTGGGAAAATTTTTTGAACCGTAAAGAAATGAATGACAGATGAGAATTATTATTATATTAGAAGAATCATTAGAAAAGTAAGAATAAGTAGGCACCTGTAATTCAGGATTTGTTTCAAAGTAGTAGGCAGAAGGGCGGCCCTCGAGTGTGGAAAAGGCGACCGTCCCCTTCGACAGTGGAGAAATGTCCGAGTATTCTGAGGTACACAAAACACGAGTGTCATCGCCTCGAGTGGTCTCCTTGGAGTCGGGCAAACCATATGTATCCCGACAAGAAGCCGAGTAAAATTGATAAGGCAACCACGGACCATCCTCCGTCTTCTTGCGGTATATTCCCCAGCTCTCCGGGCGGGGCGAGACAAAAAGAACTCGGGTGTACGTGATGTCATGATTCTTCCCTAGAAATCATAAAATAAATATTATTACTACGTCCACAATCGGATATACTAAAGCTCATTTTATGGAAAAGTTGGGAATTACCAAGTGAGAGTGTGATGTTCACTTTGTGGGGCTCCTGAATGCCTTCATACATGGTCTGAGACTGCCACCAAGTGACGTTGTCGTTGTTATCATGATCAGTTAAAAATATGGCAGAGTGGTCTCCTTCTCTACAAATGGCACAAGACTTTTGTTCGCCAGTTTGCATACAATATTCCGTAGGTATGCCGTCTTGTCCGCACGTGTTCGTCGCTTCCATGCGAACGTTGAATGCTGCATTTTCAAACGGGGGAATACACCTCTGAAACATTTGATCATATCAATGTAATTTAATTCAACGATAAGCGAACGTTTGTATCTTGTAAAGTATCTTTAATTTTCTAAAATCTAATATTGTAATTGAATGGAAAGTATAAACTCGAGAGAATTTAAATGAGACAAATTTATGCTGTCTGTGTTTACAGAATTTTATTGCAGTTGAAAGAAAAGGATAATTTTGTAAATATTTTTTTTTGTTATTCAATCTCAGCTTTCGAAAAGATTTTTTTTTAATTTAACAAAAAAATAATTTGCCGATTCAAATTCATAAACTTGTTATGAAAAGGAGTCATAAAGAGCTAAACATAGGCCGGCTCATTTCCTACTTTGAACTTGGTGCCAGATGTTAGCGTAGTGTTTGGACCTTTGTTCCAGAAGAAAGTGAGGCTCTTATGTAAAATTCAAAATGTGTTTCTTCCTTGAAATGGACTTCCCAAAAATATATCTTTGTTTTCATCTATTTTTAACAATTTTCATTTCATATTTCACACTTTTTTTTATTCTCCTTTGTCATTTCTTACAAAATAAAATTTGAACTTATAATTTAAAAAATTTTACGAAATTCAATCCTACATTTGCAGTTTCAACTTTTGTTATTTCATACTGGGAATAAAAGGTTCGTGTTTCAAAGCGAATGAATTATAATCACACAAATAATGCTGATTCAAAATTGACGTGCTCCAAAATGAAAGCGAGCATTAAAATCTCCTGATTCATACAGTTTTCATTATTTTATTTACAGGATAAAACTGTCTGATTTAAATGATTCGAGCAATTAAAACTTGAACGAAATCAAGTTTTTACACGTGACTTGGACGAACCTGAGCTTTTCCTTTTTCATCATAACACTTATCCTCGCCTCGATTGATCTGTGTGAAGCGTTGGAACTGTGCTTCGGATGGATCCGGGTCGGCAACGCTTGTGCAGAAGAGCTGGCCGAGCACGGCCACGATCATAAAGCACGCGCGCATTTTTGAACCTCTTATCCGTTGTCACCGGTATCTCAACAGTACGAGAGCAGCACGCTTTCGTTCATCGGGCCGGAGCACCCTTTCACTCAAAAATCACGACCAACACTAACCGAGCGAACACGCACATGTAATCATCGAGGCACCAACGTCACAGCACCAACCTCGCGGCTATTTGGAGTTAATGCCGCATGCCGACGCTAGAGCTTATCGCCACCCAGTCCATTAATCTCATAAATGAAATCCTCACGAGGTGCAATCCCATGCAACAGTCCAAAAAAGTCCCCTCTGACTGAAAAGGAAAAAGCACCGAATCAAAAAAAAAGTCCCAGCAAATAAATCTTGTTTCATCCGCAAAATTTTGTCACTTTTAATTTTGCGGTATTGAATTAAATTTATCGATGGTACAATTTTATGAATCAAAATATTTTATGACATTTCAAATTTATAATTGATAATTGAATTTGTGTGTGGGCTTTGTAAGAACAAAGTGCAATGGCCCCAGAGAAAACTTGGCAACATGATTAGCACGATTAGTTACAAACATAAAATTTTCTCAATGAGAATCGTATAGGGTTGATCTCATTTTGTTTGTTCAATTTGTACGACGAGAAATGGTGCATATTAAATTGCATTATTACAATTTCTTTGTTTAAATTTAGACAGCGGAGAACAAAATGAAATAATATGACTGTAAGTAAGATGATATAAATTGTGTCCTCATATCCTTTGACCAGAGACAAACGATCTCGGGAATATTTTAAATGTACCCAGGTTTCTTTGGACATTCAGAATTCTCAGCACCGGAGATGAATATTCGAATTGTGGTTTTTCCTTGGAACTGTATTCATGCGTTTTATCTGAATTCTTAAAATATAAATTCGGACTTGAGAGTGAATTATAATTTATATTGTATACTATTCAGATACCAAAATATTCAACGGAGAATTGAGTAAGATACAAATGAAATGGAACAATTTTTTCATATCAAAAATTGTTACGTTTTTAAATGAGTTGTATAAAAATGAATTGTACAATCAAATTGAGCTCTTTGATAACTATGTTTTGATCTCTGAATTGAGTTGCGGCTAGTTTTGTTTCTGCGATAAACTTTTTACATATTTGAGAGTAAAGATATGGGTTTCCATGTACACGATCTTGTTATCTTTATCTTTTAGGAAAATACTCAGTCACGTATACACGCGTGAACAGAGAGCGTACACCCACAAATGCTCGAGCGCAGATCGTGTGAGCACAATGAATGAGAAATATTTATACAACCGTTCAATGAATAACTCAATTTAATCAAGCACGCTTCAAGATTTCGAATAAACATAATCAACAGTCACTGACGTGAATGAGACATTGTTAATCGCAATTTCAATAGTAATTACAACGGAACAATCGCATATTAAATATCATACAATTTCTCAATAAACATTCCAAGTGTAACAAAATCTAATTTCAATCAAACTCAATCTCATCTCAATTCAAATTCAAACATCTCTTTCATTATCATAAAGAGTTCTTTCTCTTTCATTTTTTTTTTTAATTACAAAAATTGGTGAAACATTTTGTCATCTCGAATTTTCTCATTTCCATAACCGACATGGTTTCTTAAAGGCGTCACTTCCGATTGTCGCAAACTCGTTTCCTAAAGCGTTGTGCTTACATGCTTCGTGAGATCGACAGTCTCGGATTCTTTTTGTCTCCTGGAGCAGACACAGAATCTGCGCACGTACGCGGACTCGCGAGAGCGACGCGGAAGACAGACGCTGAGACGGCCGACGGGAAAAAAAGGAGGCGCCGATCGACTCGCACTCTCGGCCTAACGAACCCTCACTGACTGGCTCGTGGCTCGAGCCGAGAGAGAATAGACGCGAGAAATGTCTATTCGCGTTGTTCTGAGGCTCAAGTCGCCCACTCGAACGGTCGTGGCCCGCCGTGCCGCTTCCGAATGAGAAAACCTTTGCCCATCCGACCTCTCCTGACCCTACGTGCGACGCGAGGGGCCCTTACAATCTCATAAGAAAAAGCCGAGCTGATGGAGGAGCTTGCATGTTTATGATTTATCTCGCTATAATCCTTTTGTTTTGTCTGCAAACAAATAAACAAGTTAACGGTTAATTATGAAGGTACATTTTTAAATGTCTGGAAAAGTATTTTCATTTTTATCTTGTACTTATTGAATTGAAACAATTGAATTTATCTCAATTTTTAAATCAAACATAACTTTTAACATTTAAATTTTACATCCTTTTAAGTTGTTATAGGTAAGATTGAGTTGTTAAAAAATGATTTCTTTATCGTCAAAAAAAAGAAAGGCTAAAGAAGCATCAGACTGGGAGAACTCACCAGCCCAGTTTTTCACACAGCCTTGTCACACAATTAGTCTTGCATCAGTGAAAGCAATTAGTTAACATTTACCATGCACCTTACAGTTATCCGAGCAATGCCTGACGGTCCGGAATAATGGAAGAGATGAAAAAACATTTTAAAACCTGTGTGACAAAAACAAAGTATGAATTAAGAGAGAAGGAAGAAATATAAAAATGAGAAATAAATGACAATGACTATTAAAACCTTCAATGAATAATTTATAACAGAGAAAGAAAATCAGCCATCATCTTAGTCAAGCTTGTTTTTGTCATTCGATAGTTCTTATCGTTGTCTCACTTTCGTTCTACTGAGATAAATTCTAAACTGTAGTTGCTCCAATTTTAATTCGTGAAAATTCGCGTTGTTCTTTCTGAAATAAGTCAAATTTTATTTGTAAATATTTATTCAAAAAATTTAAAAGGGGTACTGATAAGTAAGAAATTTTTTACTGCTTTTTTAGATTTATTAACAAAAACTGATTTGTTGATATAAAACGAACGCAGTTTATGCAATTTTTTTACTTCGGGCGTTCCTATGATACATTAATTGGCAAAATGATTGCTTCTTAAAAGTTCGGGCAATAACATTTAAAATGCTCAAAGGAACAAGGAGCTAGAGGTCGGATGTGTTCGGGGCACTTGATACAGATATCTCTTCACCCGGAAACGTCGGCTGATATCATTCAGCCGCCCACGTGTTACTTCTAAAAATCTAAAAAACATTAATTTCTGTACAAATGTCTTTTTATTCCAAAAATTTGAACATCGAGTTTCCTCCTAGGTTTTCTCGCTATTCGTATAATAAATATGTTAAAAAAGACGCATGTCTGAATGAAAAATCAAATGGCAACATCAGAACGAGTACTTATAACAAAATCACTATGACTAAACAATTAAAAAAAACATTAATAGAGTCGCATCACATTTCATATCATACATTTGATCTATCAAAAATCAGATCGAGTTTTTCTTTCAACTCTTCAAGATTCTTCACGACCTTTTCCTTAGGAACTTTATCGTGATCGATCTCTTTTCGCTCGTGGTTTATCAAAATTGCATCCCAGCCGGCTGTTTTTGCTCCAAAATAGTCATAATCAACAGTGTCCCCTACGTGAAGTGCTTGGTGGGGCAAAATATCAAGACCGCATTTTGTCTTGGACAAATTAAGGGCTTCTTCAAAAATCCGAGGATCCGGTTTTTCGACGCCTAAGTCGTACGAGGTGATGACAAAATTGAAATAGGACCGGATCTGCGTGTCCAACAGAATGGGCTCTAGTCTTTCATCAAAGTTTGAGATGACTCCCAAGGCGACGTTTCGACGTTCCTTCAGATGTTGCAGGAGTTCGTCTGCGCCTGGATATTTGTGCCAGCATTCACTAGTCCCATAGTTTTGTATCAGACCGGCAGCAATCTGGAGATAAGAAAGGTTATCATTCTAAGACTGCGGGTACACAGGTTTTATCTAAAATGAAATTGATCGTTTCATATAAATTTTATTTATAAACAAAATTGTAAAACGGGTGTAGACAATCAGATCTTTTTTTAATTCAATTGTTATGCAGTTCTATAAAAATATATTTGTAAAAATATTTTTACAAACATTATTTTGCAACAAATTATAGTATATATTTTTATATATACACTATATATATTATATATAATTATAGTATGAATTTAGTATGTATTTAAAAAAAGTTTCTTTCAAATATATGTTTGTAAACAAATTAATTCTGATTGTTTACCTTATCCAAGGTACGTTGGCTGATCCTTAAATCCTGATCCTTGAAAACGTCTTGGACAATGTTTTTCCACCAGTTTTGCCAGCCGAGTCCTGTGTGTTTGCCGTAAATAGGATGATCCTTAGTTAATTTTTTGTAACTACGTTTGAAACTTGGCGCCAATTTGGTCCGATCGATGGTGATACCGTGTTGCAAGCCAATGCTCTCGTAATGCTCGACCACTTTCGTCAACAGAAGCGTGCCTGTGACGTCGAACGTTATCAGTCGTGGGCGCACTGCGTTCATCGTCTACCCAGATGTCTTCCTCGCCAATGCCGCTGTATAATTTTGCAAATTTTCGATTATCCATTGGAAGCTCGAGAAAAATTTACTTACTTTTTCGAACCGACGGTAATGCCACCTACTTGCGGAAGCTGCAATCTCGCAAGCTGTCATGAGCAAAGATTTTTCTTATTTTCAAATTAACAAAGACAAACAAATAAATTGCTTTGTACCTCCAATTGTTGGATATTAAAAACAAGTTTGACAATTTTGCAACTTTTGATTAATTTGCAAGATTCTTTTTTAGTACTTACAATTGAAATTGTAAACTGTGAAATTCCTTTTGTTGTAAACAATTGTTTAAAGATTTTGAAAATGATTCATATTGTTGGTTTTTATTTTTCAGAACGCTTTTGCGATGGAAATATCTGGTGCTATTGAAAATCGAGTTTCGGCGTGCGCAAACTGAGATGCAACGCACGTTTCTGTTCCCCGCCGTTCCCTCATAAGGAACACCAAGACACCCGAGAGACATTTTCCCTCGATCGAACAGCAAAAATAATAACAAGATTCTTGTTTCAAAAGTTTGAACTGCTGGATTTCTCGTAGTGAGTACTTTCGCTCAATGTTCACTCGGACCGTCGACAAATCTTGAAAAAAACGTTACTCCACTTCAAATTTATTTTACATTAACCGTTTTTAAGCGAATAACATAACCTAATTTCTTTATTTTTGTAATTATGCGTACCGTATCACTGAGGAAAATTCAACTCGCTGAAATTTGCAAAAAATATTATTTTCATGTTGATTTTAAATTTAAACAAATATCAAATTATTGTAACATCAATTAAAATGCATTTTTACAATCTTTCAAATAAAATTAACGTTAAAAATAAGCAAAAATTTAAGAACAGAAAAAAAATAAAAAATGAACGAAAACAAAAAAATTTTTATGTAATCAAATGTTGATGGACGTAATTAATGTTAACAATGTTATTTTTTAGAAAAATCATGGATTCTTCAACCGAATCTGTGGAACCGCAGCCGAAACGTCGCAAAATTCGGCCAAAAACGTTCCAGTGGGACTGGTTGAAAATCCCGGAATTTAAACCGTGGCTACGTCCGGTGACCAACGACGACACAAAATTTTTTTGCACAGCCTGCAACAATTCTTACAACGGCGGCAAATCCGAGATCAACAAGCACTTCAAAACGCGAATGCACATAGAAAAGAGCGCGAAAACAACGCCTGCGGCGTCGTTGGAAAACGAGGACAACATAGAACTAAGTGACGTTAATGAGATAAACAGTTTGAGCATCAGTAATATCGATGTTAACAACGTGGAGGCAGCTCAAGCGATCAGTATGTTCAAGGAGCTCAATTTCCACGCGAAGGTTCAGAACGCCGAGATTCGTCTGGCGGCTTTCTTCGCCGAGCACAATCTTTCCATCCAGATAGCGCAGTTTCTGTTGATCTTGTTAAAATCAATTCTGCCAGACAGCGAGATTTTGAAAAAAATGACACTTGGAAGGAACAAGTGCACGAAGATCATGACAAACGTGCTAGGACGATGC
The DNA here is from genome assembly GCA_025266255.1 of Trissolcus basalis. Lineage (NCBI taxonomy): Eukaryota > Metazoa > Arthropoda > Insecta > Hymenoptera > Scelionidae > Trissolcus > Trissolcus basalis. The sequence goes on from JAAMPD010000039.1 coordinate 71,834, forward strand.
GAAAAGGAGAAGATCATCGACAACATCCGCGTGGACAAGTTCTCAATTTTCGTTAACGAGTCGACCGATGCGAGCAACAACAAATGGCTCACCTTTCTTGTCAAGTACATAGACACTGAAACTTCTCAGACACGTTGCGAGCTTCTGGAGTTGATCAAGGTGAAAAGCAAGGACACTCCGGATGAAACGTTGCTGTCCTCGTTTGAGGATATTTTGCAGCAGAAACTGATCCCGTCTGAGAATCTCGTTGGGTTTGCCTGTTCTAACTGTATGCTCATGATGGACAGGATAGGATCGTTGTTGAAGAAATTACGAAACGTAAACCCGAATCTCTTCATTATAGATTGTGTCTGTAACTCGGCGAACATCGTCGCGACGAATGCAATGTCGAAACTCACGTACGACTGCGAGGATATCGTCAAACAGATCGTCGCCTACTTGAAACTCTGCGGGAAGAAGATGAGCGCCTTCTACGAGTTCCAGCAGGCCGTGGAGAACAACTACAAAAAGGGAGTCAAAGGTCAGAAGTGGTTCCTCTTTTATGAGTGCATCACCAAGCTGTTGACCTGTTGGGACGCTCTGGAAAGTTTTCTCGCAGGCGAGGTTGCAACGTCGAACAAAAATAAGAGTGGGGAGAGTTTACTCCAGCTGATGAAGATCGTCGAGGTCAAGGCGACCTTTCTGTTCCTCAAACACCAGATGGGATTCTTCAAGCACTTCAGCGACATCTTCCACAAGAAGACCACAGTGGTTCACAGGGTCCACAACGAGATCAACGTGCTCTTACGAAAAGTCGCTTCAAATTTTCTCAAACCTCATGTAATAGCTCACTTGTCTGAGATAAACGATGTGGACTTCGAGAGCTCGCTGAACCAAGTGGAACTCGAGCAGGTGCAACTGGGCACGGAGTGCACGACCTTCCTTCAGAGGAACATCAACTACGGGGAATTCAACGACGCCAGGCTGGTGGACTTCAGGAAAAATTGTCTCGAGTTTTTGATCACCGCTTGTGAGGAGATCTCAAACAGACTGCCAACGTCGGATCCAATTCTCTCAAGGCTCTACCTTTTTGACCAGACGTTTGCTCTCAACGACAGCGAGAGGAACTCTACCTTCTCAGACCTGCTCTACCTGGCCAAAGAGTTCAACGTCTGTGAGGACGAGGGCAAACTGAAAACCGAGTGGAACATTCTTTACCAGTCGTTGGACGCTGAACGGAAAGCAAACCTCATGAAGATGGACTTCGACAGCATGTGGATCGAAGTTGGCAACCTCAGGGAGAAGACCACCAATGAGCTTATATTCCCCCAGCTGAAAAAATTGGTCAACGTTGTGAGGATCTTGCCCCACTCGACGGTCGAGGCTGAGGGAAATTTCGCAGTCATGGCGAACGCCAAGTCGAAGAAGAGGAATCTCATGGATGGGTCTACATTGAACGCTATTTGTATGATCAAGTCCAGTCTCAAGGCCAGGGGCGAGACCAGCGCGACGATGAACATCGATTCGAGGCATTTCGAACTCATGAACTCGGACAACTTGTATGGGCAGAAACCATGCAAAAAGGAAAAGGCACAAGGTAGAGGGTCAGCAGAGATGAGTATGTAATTTGGAAAGAATTTTGCTAATTGATTAATTTTTAGTTGTAGGTACTGCAGAGCCTGAACCGCCGATTGTTATTGAGATGAGGAATTTATAAAAAGGAGCTCGAAGATTCGTGGTTGATGGTTGAGGAAACATGAATAATCTTGAATTATTCATGAACGATGTTACCTACGATCATAATTTGTTAACTTGTTATTGTAAAGTCATCAGTTTTATTTATTATTATTTTTTTTTTTCGGTTCTAACGAATTATTTTTCGTATATAATTTATAATTACTTTTAGTATCTCCGTGTAGGAGTTAGTTAAACAGTTTAATGTATCCTTTTTGAATGTAATTATATTGAAATTCGCAAAACCTATTTTTTTATAATATACCATAAGCTAATAATGTAAATAGCGTGAATATTTACGTTAAGATTGACTGTTGTTCAATCAGCTGTGATATAGAAATAATAAGAAAGAACAAAATGTGTTCCAGCGCTAGATGTATAAATTTGTAAAATTATTCGATTAATAAAATTATTGATTCAACCAAAGATGCGTTTCGTGTACGTTAGAATGGATAGGGTTCTAAACCTAATTAATGAACGAGAACGATGAAAGTATTTTTTAAATATTTTATACACAATACTTTAATCAATGCTTAACAAATGGAATAATATGTAATACTTCGCACAGAATGTACAATTACTGCGAATTTTATCAGTAGAAATATTTAGGTTTCGCGCAATATACAAAAGCATGATGAATATAAGACAGTGACGTGTATATAAACGTTACAAGATTATCAGATCGTTAAAAACAACAGTACTTCAATGTTTCATTCGAAATTCCAATTCGCCACCGCAAGTAGCACGATTGTAAAATTTGAATGACAAAGTTGTAGAAAAATTTAAGCCAAAATCATAGTGTTTTATAAAAAACATTGATAAATCACAAAGCGATTTTCGATGGGATGAGATCGGCTGATTGCAATTCGTGTTCAGCACAATGGCCCGTTCGTGAAAAACTAGAACCTACGGTTAATGAATGTTTCTCGCATCAATGTACCCCATAGACGTTTCAAAAAGTGTAGGAAATTGGAGCGGACAAAGGCCCGCGGTAAAAAGTTTTAAAAAGTCAGTTTATCGATCACAGTGACAAAATGCACGTGGGTTACAATGTTTGACTTTCGATTGTACGCTGATATTCATCGCTTTATCTTTTAATTTCTTCCTTTTTTAGAAAATTACAAATATATTGCATGTCCTTTTTGTACATCATCAAAAATTGTTCCACATTGATTTATTTATACCTTTTTTTTCTTTTTTGTTCAAATTTGTTATCTAGTTTTACGAAAGAACGTCTGCCACGCGAATCCGATCGCGATTCATCTGCCAACGAACGGCCTCCTGTCGGTTCGCCAAAAAAACAGCAGAACTTGCTCAGACAAAATATCGTCTTCTCTCGCTAACCGTTGAATTTGTTCTGCGGTTTTCCGAGCTTTGAGTCCAGTTCAAAATGTACAAACAGTCGGAGGTGAGCCGCTCGTTTACAAAAGCTCGCGACGAATTTAGCCAGGATCAGTAAATGCGAACTTACATTATACAAAATTCTTATTAAAGATTACAATAACATAACTCAGAAAAAAAACCGCATCTCAAAGTGAGATCTTAGTGGATACAAGTGGTATAATAGATTTAAATGTACGGTATTATGCGTTCGTTATACTATTTTGTCGATCAGGACAAGTCCCCTTACGAGTTTTCGAGCCGTCAAGTTTTCCGGGGGCTTTGTTCTGCTTGCTCAACTACGAGTTAAAGGACTAAGTGACTTGAACAACTGCAATCTTTGGTAATGAAAAATAAACGGCAATTTTTGTTTCTTTCAAAAACACGACTCAAAGCTGCACTCGAAAGCGGATTTGTCTTGTCATTCCCAGAGTTTACAGACTTGAATTCATTTATCATCATTAAATTCTTTTGAATTTGCGCTTTCAACTCCAGTTTAATAATATATTTACAAGTAACTGATATATGCTGATATACGTAACCATCGAAATAACGAGATATTATGGCAGTCATTGTTGCTTTCGGTGGCCGGGTCGGTCACAACATTACATACAAATCTCGCCTATTCCTAATAGTTTTTACGCCGATAAAAATTCTCCTGCTTAATACAGCGATCAGTCTCACAATCGATTTTTCATAAAACACTACGAGATATAATTTTTTCAACTGTAATTAAACATTAACGGTGATGGTTGAAACTGACTTCATCGAAATGACAAAACCACGCAATCCAAAAATGGCAAAACCGTGCTACAAGAGTTGTAGAAAAGTTTCTACAAGAAAAGTTTTGGAATGGTGAGAAATTGTTGTTGTACTTTAAAAATCTGATAGAAAAGTTAATATCAAGTGATGTTTCTTTTTGCTTTTGTGATTTTCTTGAATTATCAAGTTTTCCATTTTGAAAGCGCGGCTTGCCACTGCGATATACCATTTGAAAGAATGAGCGTATTGCAAAATAAAAAGAAATATAAAAAATAATTTATTCAAGAGACGAAATTTGTTCATGTGCATGTTTTTACAACGTGCGAACGATTCGTTGGTATAAGAGAATCTTAAAGCTAAAAAAGAGAACGAGAGAACAAAAAGAAACTGTACGTATCGTCGGAGCAACTTAATCGCCACATAGAACTATGTACATGCTTTGACTTGTGCATCAGACGGACACGCTTGGCGCTCACACTCTATAATCTATTACAATTTTAAATCTAAAATAATAAATAATTCATTTGTTTATTACATTCTTGTAATATATAATATATTTATATATTTATAATTTTATATATACTATATTTAATTTGTTTTTCTTGTTTTGTATAATATTGCCAGTACAACTAACCTGGAATCAAACATTACCGCCATGAAAAAACATTCCCCCTGGCAGTGGCGATAGTCGCGATTCATCATATCAAAACTAATTCGAGTATAAAAATATATAAATTTATGTAGGACAAAGAAAAAACGATAGACCTTACGTTTATTGCAAGTCAACGGAGAAACATCACAAAAATAAATAAACTAATCGATCGTCGTCGGTTCTGCCTTCTTCCATTGCACGTAGAGAGGCTCTGGACAAATTCAAAATGAATTTCTACGTCGCAAAGAGATCACGGAGTCTCCGGAACCAACGTGGACTATACAATTGAATAGATTTGTATTTTATATATTCTATGACAAAGCGAGGTGTCGCGGTTCGACAAGGAACAAAACGTTGTCCCGCGACAGCTCGCGCCTTCGATGTTTGATTCCAAGCGAAGAAACGCTTCGTCATTTCTGTCCTTCGCCGCAGTTACGATTGTCGTTGGGATTTCATTTTTATGGATACGCTCGCTATGATAAATTACGCTTCATTCTCATTCTGTTTCATTTATCGAGAACAAAATTGTCAAGACGATTTCAACAATCGGAAATAACAGAATTCTAAAGTGCAACGTATAACGCGAAACCTATCTGCAAGCACTGTTTCGAAATAACCAAGATCAAAACGTCGGGCCTAATCTTAAATTTACAAAAGAAAGAAGAAAAGAGCAATTCAATTCACAATCGTTACAAATTTTTTTTCAGTACAAACAACGTTACCTAGGATTATTATAGTATAAACTTTTTACACGAAAAAATTGACATCAGATTTCACCTGAATTACAGTCCATTCGAACGTGCTTCTAAAAAGTCGAACGAACCTCAAGGCCCGTATTGGCAGTCGCGTCCCAATTGCACGAGCCAAAATTTTATCACCGTCGTCGAGCCAGTACGCGACATTGAAGTTCGTTTGTTTAATTTCCTTTCTTTCCATAATGTACGATGCGATAATAACGGTGCGAGTTTGGAACTGTTCTAAATGTTCTCAATGTAAATATGTCTCCATTTGTGATGTGCAATTTTGTACTCTGAGGTTGAATTTGAATATAAATCATGCCCAGTTCCAAACTCTATAGACGATTTCTCACAATCGAAAAGTCACGCGTCTCAAACAAAATTTTTGAGACGCGCTCGCAGGTACTGTCTTGTGCATCTCTCATTGTCTACAATAATGTCCCTACTGCTAAGTTAGGAACTACCAACGACGTCCATCATCGTAGAAACATTATCGTGTTTTTTTTTGCTTATCCGCACCAAGTTACAGTCGACCTGAAGTACCGTAAGTAAGTCTATGACAAGTCCAGTCGGCCAACCGATTTTTATTGCTGGACCGAAAACCAAAAACGCCGATTGGCCTCGCGGAGCATTTAAAAGTATCTTCTTTTGTTTATCAAACGCAACTTTCGATTGCCCAGAGAACGGAAGCCGTGGAAGGGGTTACTATAGAACAATTTCTTTTTTTTTTTGTTTTTAATGTCAACATCAAATTTTGACTCTTTTCGAAAACAGTGTTCAAACAAAACGCGTGAGCATTTTTTGATAATTAAACTGCCATGTGAACCAACGCGACCCCCCTACCCCTTCATTTAATAAATATCATCACAGAGTCTTGATGTATATTTTCTTCTAAATTTAATTCGAACGGCCGGTGTGACAATTTTTTAATAGAGCTAAGTATATGCTACAAACGGTCGTCGACAGGGACCGGGTTCCCCGCGACGCTCCATAACAGTCAATGCATAAGATTTTGGCTATTCATTTGTATCATTATAAACTCTACAACTTTGACACGATGATAAAACGATGGACTGTCCCGTCCATAGCCCTTGTTATCTGGGAACGCTAGACCCTTGGAGACGATTTCGAATTGAAACTCTGGCCTTATTTAAATTAGCTTTGTACTGAGCGCAGTTTATAAATATCTTTTATTCTTTCATGTACTCCTTTTTTTAAATTTTTATTACGTTTTTTTTTCTTTGAAAGTTTTATTTAGTATAATAAATAGATTAAGTTAGAAAGGAAAATAGTGTGATAGGAAACTGTTGAAAATGTAGCCAAACTTTTTGATTCATCAAAAGTTCATCCCTCGAATCACAGTCGTTTTATTTTGATTGACAAATGGTTTTTTCATCAACTTTTGATCTCAGCTGTGTAAAGGTGATTTTATTTACACGCTGTGTGACAAAACAAGTTTTAGTGAATAAAAGTGTAATAAAACAAAAAAAAAAACGATTCCGAGAAGAAAATTACAATTTTTTGTGTGGGGCTATACAATTTGTTTCTTTTTTTTTACCTAGAATATATAATATTGTTTTTAATATATATTTCTATATATATCAACTAAAGTGATTAATTATTTAACGAGTATTCACGCGCGATTCGTTTTCATTCGCGTGTTATATATAATTATATCACACGAATATTTATCACGTTGTCCTCTTATCATGAAGGACGCTTAAAATACGATCAAAAACTCTTATATCAAAAGGAGAGCGTAGCTCTGAAGGATATGAAGAGATTCGTTTACAATCAAATTCCTTGTATGTTTCGCTTAAAACAATAAATATTGCAAAAAGAAATTGAAACGATCAATGTTTCACAATTTTGGAACCACATAATGAACGAACAAAAATTAATTATGTATAAAGTGGATAAAAATCTTGATGGATGTGCGCGTGCGACATGATTGTATAAAATATCCTCCAGGTATTACAAAAATAATTAAAATATTTTAGATACTTCTCGTGAATACATAATAAAATGAAATGAATCATGAAATCTTATGTGACAGGCATGTAAAATTGATTGCATAATTCACGTTATCAAAACCGAACAAAAACACCGGAACTATTTTTGATCAAAAATATAAACTGGGAGTGAACAATTATTCACTACCGAACCTTTCGTAGCACCTTGATGTGACGAACATAAAAATAATTCAGACATTAAATAAAAAGAATTAAAGGAAATACGAAAAAAAACAAGGACAACAAAAAAAAACAATCACGTCCACTTGTGATCGGTGACGAGTTGATGAAAGTCATGAAGCACATGTTAAATAATCTCATCGACCCGCCACCACTCGATCAACATCTAGCTGATCTGTTATTTACAAATAAGCATTCGGATTTCACGTTTTCAAAGATTCTCAAACTATTCAGTACTCGAAAGGACGGAAATTCCGAGCCCTCCAAAAGAACGGAGACGATATAATTAGATCACAAACAATTACACCAGTTGTGATTTGCAAGTCATAAAAATATCACGTCCATCAATTTTTGATCAAGAGAACAAAAAAAATGTATCAAATTGGCTCCGTTCTTCCTCAAATCGTACAAATGAAATTGACATCTCAACTTGGGCATTACCCATTGTGCATTGTACAATTCCTATTGATCTGCAAAAGTAAAAGACGTTCGAAAACGTGAAACTCAGATTGGTTGAAAGTATTTGAAACTGCGCGAAAAACAATTTGCACCGCGAGAGATAGTTCAGTGACAAGAGTCTCGGCCGGTGTTCAATTCGAGATAGCCCCGGGCATCTGTCGCGTGTCTGTACAAGCAACCTAAGTATTTTATAATAATCATACCCTAACTACCGCGACACGTTCGCTCACGGGAAAACAGAAGGACGCTTGGCAATAAATTAAATTCTACGTGTGACTCTGACATTAATTAATAAGCGACTGCCTGGAAGATGCGTGCATGGCAAAGTCGACGAGGGGGTTGGTCGGGCTCGCGACCACCGCAGGCTTGCAGATCATCGGGGGCTCCATCTGCTTGATCCGCTCGGCGAGTATTGGCGACACCGTCTTGTACTGCGCGCTCGTTTTCACCGCCTGCACCAGCTTCACGAGCTTGCCTTCGCCGAGTCCCTGGTTGGAAGACTCGTCGTAGCCGCTGTCGGAAGACGAGTCGCTGAACGTCTTCGTACTCGCGGGCTTGGACGAACCGTCCGCGTTCAACTCAACGCTGTGCGCCGGACTTGTCGACGCCGAGCTGTGCACCGGACTCGCCGATGCCGAACTGTGTGCCGGGCTCGCTCCCGCGACTCCGTTTGACGTCGGCTGCTGCCTTGCTTGGGGCGAACAACTGCTGCACGCCTTCATTGATTTCGATTCCCGAATCACTTCGCCGTACAGGCCTTTGTAAATGATGCCGCAACAATAAACTTCTCTGCAATGTCAAAATGTTTCTCAATCAAATTATCGCGCTTATCGTGTCTTCATAACTGTAGTTGGATTTCGAACAAATGTAAAATAAAGGACGAGATGTGATTGTAAATGAATAATGTGTAATGAATAGTTGCAAACGTGTGAATTAATGAATACTTACTATAAACAAAGCAACTAAAGAACAACGGTTCGTACAGTGATGATAAACCAAGTTTAGTGTGATGAAATTTGATAATTGTACGATTTTTTTTTTTCTGGAGCATTATCTATTTCGTTTGTTATCAGAAAGTAAATAATCAGTCCGATAACTGTCTATTTGGAAATCAGCAATGTTCAATTGTGCGAATTCGATTTACTTTGTACGGAGTCGTAATTTTGTATTACTAAGTTTAGCAATGGTTCTAACTTCTGTTTTTGTACATTTATACATTTCGGCATAATTTGTCAGAATTAACAAACAATTAAATGAAAAAAAAAAAGTTTTCACTTAAATGACGAATAACTAAATACTTCCAAATATTACTTTGCTGAATAACAACACCTTTTTTTTTTTTTTTTGCTGCTCCGAATTCCACTTTCGGTTTATAATTAGTTTATATTTTTTTGCTTTCAATGTTTATCAACAGAAACAAACATCTCGTCAATCCAATGACACAAATAAGTCAAACAAAGTCTTATAGAAGTTAAAAAAAATGTTTCACGTCAGTTAAATACAAAAGTACAAATTGCAAATAAACTATACTGACTCCGGGCGCAAACTAGGTGATGTGCAGTGAATTAAAAATGAACTAACGATGATCGCCAGTCAAAACAAAATGTCAAAAATTCTTACCTTTTGAAGTACGACGTATCAACGAAAACTCCCAAGCGCAGGTGCGGATTCTTCGCGCCATTTTCACGACCCATAGGTTTCTCTGACACTGCAATGTCATCGGTTTCAACAGGACTGTCTGATCTGCTCGAACCTTTGCTGCCATCTTCTGGCATTTCCTCATCTAAAACAAAAAAAAACTCTCAATTACAAATAACAAATAAAAAAACAAAAAATTAAAAAGAAAAATGAATGAAAACCCACCATTCATCTCATCACTCATCGAAGGACTATTCTCCCTGTCCCTGTCGGACTTCTGATAGATGTGTTTCTTCTTGACAATTTTGTCGAACTTCTCCGGCAACTCTTTCATCTTCTTTTTATTTTTAGACTTGAATTTCGTCAGGGACTTGATTCCAGGACCGGCACGAGCATCAACGACCTAAAAAAAAAGTGTCCGAAATTGAGCATCGAACTTGAACACTGGCGTTGGTTTGAAACAAAGCTAATGGCGTCCTCAACTTACATGTCTCCAGTGACGATTGCTGCCAGCTGGCAATTTTTTCCACCGTTTGACCAGGAGCACGCACGCATTGCAAATTTCGCCGGTGCGCCTCTCGTCCAACTGGAAGCACTCGATAAAATCCTCCTCATACTTCTTGCTGTCCGTAAACCTCGAACTGTAAACAAATGTGGCAATGAGCGATTGAAAAAGAGAAAGAGAGAGAGAGAAAAAAAAAGCAGACGCGATAAGAGTGAAAAGAAAAGAGAGAAAAAAATAACGTTAGCTCGTCTTTTCTCACAATTGTAAACAAATGTTGTTGTTTCAAAGTAAAGAGTGTGTGGAGGAAAACAAAGTTGCTCACCTGCTGGATTTCGCTTTGCAAATACAGCAACCGGTGGTCGAGCGGTAGACCTTGGGTTTGTGAAAACTGAACATCTTGGCTGCTGTTTAATCTTCACTCGTGTCTGAAAGGCAAAACAAGGTTGATAAACGACGAGTTGGCTTTTGTTAGCGGCCATATGCGCGGTAAAAAGTCGCGCACTTGTTGTCACACGAGCCGGCGCGAGTTTGCACTCGGGTCGCGATACAGAAATCCGAATAAGTCGCGCGCGGCGGCGCCATATCGGCCGAGTCGAAAACAAAACCGAAAGTTTGGCCAGCGGGACGATAAGCCGCGTGGGAGAAGTGCGGGCGCGGGGTCGATATCCTGCTCAGATCTACGCTCACGATAAGCGACGTAGCCCAACAGCATTTGGATTGACGCAGTGTGTACATTCAAGTATGCGTATAGTGAGACGCTACGCTGTGACGCACTCACGCACGCTGTCAAGCGGTCCCCTGTCCATAACCTAAGTTGCCGCTCCGAGTGGTGGGGGCGGCTGCAGACGCCAGTGCCGGATCAACCGTTATAGGCACGTGCAAAACCGACAATTGTGTCAGCCGCACGACGTCTGCCAGTTTTCATTTGTTGCGTTAACGTTTATCGCGATCGTGATTCTTTATTTTCTCTTTTACTGGCCTTCACAGATGAACCCTATTTTTTTTTTGTAACTTGTATTCAAATTGTTGCTGGTGGAATATACGTGGTCTGTCATTATTTTTCAATTGTTTATTTGTAAATTATTTATCATCGCTATTAATTAGTACTGTATTGTTTATTGAAATTGAGGCATATTAGAGTATTTTGTATATCACATTATGAATTACACATTGTTATAATTGCTATTGAAAATTTTATATCCTGTTGGTATCAGCCATGCTGGTGTCTGTACCAGAATATTCTTGAAATAATTAAATACTGTACAGTTCAAATTGCGTATTTCAAATGTAATTAATTATTATCATTTCAACATTTTATAACTAATTCTGTAATATACTGTTGATGTCTGTCTAAGAAATTACTTCATACTAATTTCAACATCATGCAAATTCACAGGTTGACAATTGGTTTTTTTTTTTTCTTGGAAAATCAAAATTTGTTTAAAATTTAACCATGTTTATTTTTAATCGCCATAAACAAGTTGGCAAAATATGAAAATGTTTCACAAATTCAAAATTCGAGATATTGATTTGAAATTTCTCAGCTTTGAAATAGTCAAATTTGTCAAAAATTTATGGCTAAAAATTACAAAAAGATATCTGACTATTTTGCTGAGTTGTAAGAAGTTTGTTTACTACAGAAATGAAAAAAAAAAGTTAAGGATGATTTTTGAATTTACAGTTTCGAATTCTGCACCGAAGAAGATTTTATTTCGTGCCACATTTTGAGACGACTGAAAACTGGTTTGTTATTATTGCAGGAGTTACCGCCAGAGCAGGCCAAACTACTTCGGTGTGTCAGCTGTCTGGATTTATCCAACAGTTGGTTTTCTTTTACAGTGTTTCATAAAAATAATCCCATTAATTCTCTCCTTTAACAACTTTTCTTTCCTAACGAAACGAAGAGAAAAACAGAGGAAAAAAAAGAAGAACAGAAGGTGTAGAGCATTTCTTTTTTACAAGGTATACTCTTTTAACGGCCAATTAGATTTATTGCTTATTAACACTCCGGCATATGTTTAACGACTGAGACTATTTTAAATGCAGTGCAATTTCATTGTCATAATTGTAACGTTCGAAACATAATAATCACTTGTTTTTATTATCTAGACAAGTTGGTAAACACTTGATTGATTCAATTACACAGATAATTTTTCTGTTTGAACTTGTTATTTCGGTTTATTTATTTCAGTTTATTTTTGGTTGTTCTTAATTGAATTAAGCTTGTTGGAATTGAAATTCGGGGAGAACTGATTTTTATTCTCGAGGGGTACCGAAAAATGAAGGGGTCCAAAAAGTACGCCCCTGACCGCAAAGCCCTCTTCGATATGACAGAAGGAGCACCAACGAAAATCGTCGGGCCAAAGTAAGCCTCCCTCAATCGGTAGGTATGAAAAAAGAAGCCGTTCTCCATCCCGTGGCAAAGCCGGTTGGGCGCCAAGTGCAGCGAGCCTGCAAATCCTTGTTAATTGAGTCGCACTTGTGCCAGTCTTATGATCGCGAGCTGATTATTGCGAAACGCAATAATCATTTGCATGTTTTATTCCTAGGTGTCGCGGGAATAATCAACAAAATGGCTGAGTTTTTGCAGCTCCCCAGACTGGTGCAAAAACAAGACGCACAAGAAAATGAATTGAAAAAATATATATATCGTCGGGTCTATAAATAGCCATGCAAATCAACGAGAAAACGTAAACAAAGAATTTCAAAATGGTCTTGTGAATAGCCGTCTTTTTTTGTCTGTCGTTATTTATTAAGCATTTTTATTTTTCTTCGGACGGATAAATTTTCAAAAGTTACACTTCTTTTTCGTCGATGTGACAAAACCAGTTTAGCCGACGATTTAATCGTTATTTTTGTAACAAATTTGTGCCTAAGATGAAATGCAAGATAACCTCGGATCAAACGTTTTTATAATCCCGAGTTTGGCCTCGTAGGCGTGCGCGTACGCGACGCGATTTAACGCCGCTCAAAATAAACTTTCCGCGCGCGAAAGATCCCCACGACTTTTTGCACGCACCGAATCGAGATCGCGAAATCCGTCGCCATCTGTGTGCGCACCGGAAGGAGGAAAAGCGAGAGACATTCTTATCTCGGTGACTTGGAAATTGGGCCAACCAATTGTGCGGTTTCTCGATTGGGATATACTATTTTTATAACTCCATGGGGACAGACAGATGTGTGTCAATCAAAATCCGGAGGGGTTCAAGTTGACACCATTTCGAATACCCCGTACCCAATTTGTACCGAAACTTCATTAGGAATGTTAATGTTTTGAAATCGAGCACGTTTGTAACTTGATATCAGATTTAAAACCGAGACAAATAACTCGAGGAAAATGCATTTCTACTTCCTGCTTTAAATGCGAGATCGTTTTTTACAACTTATTTTAACGTCGAGACAAAATACAAGTTTTTTATTAGTTTTTTTTTTTTTTTCTAATTTGAATGTAAATGAAATGAATTACGAAACATTTGGAGTATAACTAAATGTAGATTAACTTGATTTTTAAACTTTTGCTCATTTGGCATGTAAAAATCGGTGGTGATCACGTGACACCGGCGATGCACCGAAACTGATCAAAATGTCGCGGTGAAAGTCGGCACAGGAAAATGTCCGACGCGCAATCGGGCTGATTGAAACAAGTTTTGGTAAGCTTTCGCCAATAAGCTGGACGAGTGGATAACAGTCGTATGTACGGTTTGATCGAACGTGTACAAACGAGCGAAAGTGCCGGCAACAATTTGAACCTCTGAAAAACCTTTCCTCAACTTTTGTTATCGTCATTGAAAATTTTTTTGTTAATTCACCTCGTTACCTGAAAACTGAAAACGAGCTGTTAAAAATGATAAAGGTAAAACCGGATCCAATTTATGATCTCTGAACAACTTTTGATTTCAACTCCGAGAGTTGCAAATTGAATTGATTAGAAAAACTGAGAACACCATGAGACCATGATCACCATAAAAAGCTGCGCCGTTTAAAGGGCATTGGAACGTTTTAAAAAGCGAAGGTCGCGATCAGTCCGAGGTCTTTGATTCAGGCCAGCAGAAAATTTAGAATCCGACGTTCTATAAATAGCCGCGCGGCTCCTTTCGGAGAGCGCATTTTCCAAGACGGACAGGGGACAAATTATACGCATGACTCGCAAAACGCGCGATGCAAAAAGGTTTGACTTCGATTTCTTCTTCGGCGTACATTACTTGTATTTCATTGTTTTGATCCGGCACTGCTACCGAGCTCTTATCAATCAAGTTCATGTACCAACAATAACACACTTTTTATCTCAAAAACAACTCGAGATGCGTTTTAAATTTTCAAGCAATCAGGCTCAAACTTTTGGAGCAATCGAATTTTCAAGACTTATTACTCTATTTCCAACTGTACATTTTTCTCTATCACGAAGAACACTAATTTTATTGATAAAACTTTATTTTTGTGTCCGTTTTAATTTCGATCGTTTTCTTTGAACGATTGAACTTGAAATGAAAAATTGCATCAGTATTGATTACAAACTTGTACAAAAGCAACGAAATGAAACGACGAATGTTGAAATGGAATTACAAAAATGTCGCAGTTCAAAGAAAGCATAAGTGACGTTATATTGTAAAGTACAAAACAAATCGTGGTTGGATTGTCACGAGAGGCGTGCTGATCGCGATTGCGCAATTTATTTGCGCCCGAGCGAGAAACTTTCAATAGGCCAGACTTATGCAAGCCGCGGAGTCATTTCGCGTGGCGATTTGTGTAAGGAAATGCACTCAGTCCTAGACAAGATGTTTCGTTCGGTACAATGCGGCGCGATGCATGTCCCTGACATCATTACCTCGTAATCCTAACTTTCAGTCTCATTTCTACTGTTACTCAGCTTTCCAAAGCCACGGGTGCTGTTATAACTACATAATAGCTGCACCATCACCGACTGCCGCGCGTCTGCAAGGAAAGTCTGCGAATTCAATTTCATCGTCTCACAAATAACCTCTCCTTCCCGAAAACAATCCCTGCAAAAATTGCAACATTTTCAATAAACACAATCCAAACTGCTTAATCAAAATGTGAAATTTCCATTAGCAGAATTTTATATCAATCGAACCTGCTTTTCAATACTTATCAGTCTGCCCTTATTTTCAAACAAAGAATATCTGATTGGCTCTTACAGATAAAGCAACATTAATCGAGCTCGATTTCCTTAACTTGTGCATAACATTCGTGAGAGTTGATTACAGTTTTTGGCGATCGCAACAAGGATGTGGCCCTGACCTGGTTAATAAAGCAACACTTTGTCGACTTTCTCACTTTTACTGTCACTCGGAGCGTCGGGACGCTCGGGATGCGAGCTGTCAGCGTTGCGGCAACATGTTATTCGGCGTCGATTTTGAACCGGTCCTCATGGAGACGGGATCTCTGCCGAGGGGAAACTTCTCAACGGAATATATTAGTCTGGTGCGATGGAATTCTGGCAAAACTTTCAAGCCTTTGACCGTTCCCGACATTCTCGTCTGGCAATCAAAATCGAACCCCTTTTTATCGCCTATACTGTGTCTTACAATGTTTCGTATCGCAAAATAATAAAGTAATCGATCTGCAAACAAAGAGAACACAAACGTTTAACATTTTCCAGATCACAAGAGATAAAAAGAACGCTTTCAATTAAATTGCAATTTCTACATTTCAAAAGAAAAAGAGCGAGTTTCATTTAAGTTAAAATTTCGGAAGATGGAAAAAGAGAACGCTGGTTAATTACACTGGACTGGTCTTCCAAGAACCGCAGGTCCTAAGACAAGTTCCAAACTATTGAGTAGACTCGAAGGTGGCTGAACTCAGGTCAAATCTTCTCGCACTTGTTTTCCCCTGTTTTCATCAGCAGCGGTCCAACTTTTTCTTTCCCATCCAGAGATTATCACCAACAAAAAGCTAGTGAGGGGAAAAAAAAGAACCATCTGTTGACACTGTAATCTAGAAGTCGTTGACCCCGGTGGTTTCGGTTGCAATTCAAAATAACCACTGTGAATAAGAACGAAAACAAGAAAACCTTCAGTGACGTAGACTATCAAGTGCGATACGATTTGGCAAAAATGGCAAAATCACAAATGATCGATCGTGTTAAATAACAACGGGGATTGATTGTTATTTTATTATCCAACAATGACCACTTTGTTCGAAGCTACAATGTAGACTCCCTTGTGATATCGCAATCAAAGGCAGTCCAGTTGACAACAACATGGCACTCAACCAATTTCGACGAAAACAAACCTCCTTTTTTAATCCCTTCATTTAGAAATACCCAACATTTCTTTCTATATTTTTTTTTTCGTCTGTTATTTGTGTACGGTAACTTTTTTTCAATTGTAAACAAACTTTTCACTTTCCCGTACTTTTTATTCAAATCATTCGTCAACATGTTATTTTTTCGTTTTCTTTTTCTCTATTAAAATCTGAATTCTGAATTTGTATTAAAAACTGAATGACAATACGTAATTCAACAAAATGTTCAACCTTGACACGGATAACAGATTTTTTAAACAAAGTAAACAAAATGTTCGACCGAATTATGGCACGACCTTGAAAAAGAAAATGTCATTTTCAAATAAACAAACAATAAAAAAATGATCATGAAGCAAACGAGAAATGAATCTATGACCTTGGGGGGGAGTAAACAAAGGTGTTGACAAAATAGAAGAAAATCGTTGGAAGGACTTGGCGAGTTGAACGAAAGAGTTTCGGACGCGGGGCAAAATAAAAAAAAACATCGGGACAATGGTTGTCAGATGATTGGGCTCACTGTACGTGTTGAATCGGCCTAATATGTTGGACGGACGCTCATGACATTCGCGGTGTAAGCAACACGTACCCGACGGTTGTTTTGCGCTGAAAAGTGGAGTAGTGGCACGGCGGGGAGAGGGCCCGGTCGGGCGCCGGGATGCAGTGCGAAAGACGTGCGCGCCGAGCGGCCAGACATGGCGCGTGGCACCACGGCGGCCGCCATTACGACAGGCTGCGGTGCGCGCGAACCGCGACCCGCCGGACACCGGACGCCGCGTCCTCGCGCCGGCGATCCGAAATTCACATCGCACCTGGACGATGCTAAGCGACCGAATTGACAGGGACAAATGTTTTGACAGCGTGAAAAATGCTCGCCCGCAAGACGGCGAAGAAAAACATCAAAGATGTCGCGAAAATGTAAATAAACAAACGGCCGACTCGCGGGGAAGGTCGTTGGGTTGGAAATTTGACGTCTGGGACAGGGCAAAATTTGACAGGGCCAGTTGTTGACGGTGGCGCCTGTCAACAGTCGGCCGAAGCCGTGTGTTCGTACTCACCGGAGACGCTGTTAACTACTGGCGCATATTTCGCGCACTTGCGGGTTTCGTTGCGCGTGACAATTGCTAGGATGACCAACTGCCGGATTCCTGGTGCCCGTCTCAACACGTTGAGCCCGCTGATTGCGTATTTGATTGTGAAAAAGCACAATTAACTGCGACGATACTCGCTTGCAAGTCAACACAAGGTGACGGCCAGATTTGAGAGTACGCCAGCGCGCAGCACCCTCGCGCACATCTCCGCGTCGCGCTAGTCAAGCGAGCGACCAATATTTACATCCGACTCGGCGCCTTTTTTCCGTAACCGACGAAACAATAGCCACCAATTGAACCGTCCGACAATTTTATTAACTCCTCGCTGATTTTTTGAACTCACTTTTCACAAAAATCTCACTTAGTTTCAGAAATACCTGCGACTCCGTTCGGCTTCCGGTGCAAGATTGAATTTTCATCCGAGTTCGTTTTCCATGACAGTTCGACCTAGTCCGGTGAACGCACCGTGAGAACCAAAAGCCGAAATAGAAATGACAGCCGGGCCTCGTCCCGCCGGCGGAACCGAACGAATTTCAACGATTGAACTGTTCGATCGCACGTCAAGCCGCAACTTTTGCGTCCCGCTCTGTCGGGTCCCAAATGTTGTTTATATTTACCAATATGTCAAACGTTTGTTGACAACGCAAGTGGCGCCACCTGCGTGATTTATGTCACGCAAACGTGTCGTGAAAATTTGCCCGGGATGAAATAAAAGACTAATGATTTGTCGGTGGTTTTGTCTCATTGGATGTCAATTAATTTCCTTCGTTCAGTCGCGGCTTTTCGTCTTTTTTGACGGCCGGCGAGCCGCGATGCCGCATGCACCGGAATTCGCACTGCGCACTCGCTCCTCCCCTTTCAAACGTTTTTGAACGTTTCGCTGGTTCGCGCTTTTTAGCCGTCGGTGACTTTCGTTTTCATTCTGTAAATTCAAATTAATGACGACCAGCCGAGTCCGGATGCATTTTGTTTACAGTTGTTTTTGCGATGCGTCGTCCCGACGTCAATCGGGCTGTCGATTTTTTTGCAATAATAATGATGATAATGACGTCACGCGCGCAAGATGTAAACATTTTCGACCAGGGGCGTCTGACCGTTCGACTGTCGCCCTTCTCATGTCACCCGAATTTTTTTTGTACGTTTTGATTTGACAGCAGTTGACAATACCCTTCACTTCTATTTATAATAAAAAATGTCCTTGGAAAATGGACTACTTATTTTTAAGCTGCATTGTGTTTTGAATTTTGCATTGTTTTTAAAATAAATAGATTGTGGAAAATATTTGTTGTTGACGCGAGATGTTTTTCACTCGGTTATATAGTTCAAAGTAAATTTTTGTTTTTTGTTTATAACATTTGTGATCGACTTATTTATTATCTTTGATTCTTAATTGAAAGGAAACGATACATAATATGACCTTTCAAATGTAACAGGTTTCTTGATCGAATGAAAGTGTAGTTTTTGGAAAGTTGAACTTGATGAATGGTCTTATATGTGATTCGAATCAAAACTACATATATTGCAGCAATACGAACAAAAAACTACATTTGAAAGTTCGCTTTTTCGAGCCCCTCAATGGGTGTCAGGAATGAGCAGAAAGTCCACAGACGAAAGTATACTCTTTTGGAACAAATACATTGTTTTGTTCAATTTTAGCTTTTCAATTGTAAGAAATTATATTTAGTTTTAGATTGTATAAAATTAAATCGAGCCTTCTTAAAGGGAAGAAAGTTGTTCATATGTATTTCAAGATTTGTCAACTAAATTTGCACGGTCATATAATGATTATACAATGATTGAATGAAGATGCTAAATTTGGACGCTTTTAGAATTCATACAATGTATCAAATGGAACATGACAGGTTCAGTCGCAAAACACAACGAACGAAAGAGCTGTCCAGTGTGGCTAATTTAGCACAGTTTCGAGAGAAAAAGTTCTTTGTGGTATTGCGGATTTTTCTGCCCTGCGAGAATGCAGTATTTTTATCAACGATGATACATGCTCAATGCAGCCAGAACGACACTTCGCGTTTAAATATAAATTTTATCTGCAGGATATTGAATTTTATGTTGAGGCTGCATTATGCAAAAGCGGTTTATCTCAAACCACTTGCCTTACCCAACATAAAATCCTCTACAATTTAACTACGAAAAATAAAATTTCAAAATTAAAAATAAAAATGGTTTCATACATTTTAATGTCTTAAAACTAAACTTGTTTTGTTGTGAGTGAATTCAAATTAAATCTCACTCGCGATTCAGAGTGTTTTCTGCAACATTACAAATAATTTATTGTTCTTTAAAACGTATGTACAATCAAGTTAACAAATTGGTCTTGTTGGAACTATGGTACAATTCAACTAGATTCTCTTTCGGTTTTGGATTTCTTTCTCTCTTTGAGGATGTTGGTGAGGAAGAACTCGCCTGCTTTGTAGGATGATCTGACTAGTGGACCGCTCGCGGTGTACAAGAATCCCATTTTGTTACCCACTTCTTCCCAGAACTTGAACTTTTCCGGGGTCACGTATTCGATGACCTTTAAATGTTTTTTCGTAGGTTGCATATACTGGCCTAGAGTCAGAGCGTCCACCCCTGCTGATCGTAAATCTTTCATTGTTTGTTCGACTTCAATGTCTGTCTCTCCTAATCCGAGCATTATTGACGACTTTGTTATTAGATCGGGATTAACACGTTTGGCTCCTTCGAGAACTGCCAATGACTGCCTGAAATTTGCAAAGACATCAGAAACATAATCTTCCTCTTTTTTTGATTTTATATCATAAATTTTTTTTTCTATGATTTCATAATCTTTATTCAAACCTGTATCTTGCGCGTCTATCTCGAACGAAAGGCGTTAAATTCTCAACAGTTTCAATGTTATGTGCAAAAACGTCCAAACCCGAATGAACAACCGTCGCCACACTATCTTGATTCCCTCTAAAATCGGGTACGAGACATTCGACTAAAATATTACTTCTACAAAAAGAAGACAATAAATTAAAAATGTAAAAATCAAATCTCAAGATTTAGACTGAATGTAAATCACCTCTTTTTTATTTCTTTTACTGTGCTAGCGATATGATTTGCTCCTCCATCCTCGGTGTCTAAAATCAACAAATTTGAAAAGCAATGAGAAGCAATTAATAAACGCAAACTTAAAACATAACAACTAAAATATCAAGTCCATTTCAAAACACAGTTGGAATCTTTACCATCTCTATCTACTGATGTTAGAACTACATAATCAAGACCCCATTCAGTAATTGCCTTAGCAGTATTTTTGGGTTCGTCTGGATCCAGAGGAGGTGGTGCTCTAGATGTTTTGACAGAACAAAATCTGCAGCCTCGTGTGCAAGTATCACCCATCAACTGAAACCAAGAGCAACATTGTAATTGATTTAAAATAACAAATAAAAGTGTTTGAAAAGAATTAGCTATTGTTTTTCTTTAATGATATAAAAATGTTTACCCACCATGATTGTAGCGGTGGCGGTACCATGATGTCCCCCGCCCCAACACTCTCCAATATTTGGGCACCGCGCCTCTTCACAAACCGTGCTCAATTTTAAATCTCTCAGTTGCTGTTTGATCCTGCTATAATTTTTACCCATGGGTATTTCCGTCTTTAGCCAAGGAGGCAATCTCAACCTGGACTTGTCTCCTTTTTCCAGTTTCAAAACCCCCTTGTACTCTTCTGAATCCGAGTGCGATATAAAATCGCCCAAATCCGGGCCATTTTCTAATTTCTTCGAGAACTCGTCCTTGACAGATTTACTCAAATTTGGACACTGAAAGAAAAGTTAAATGTTATTTTTGAACGAGTTAATTTTCATTTACAAATGTTCAATTGAATGTTGACAATTTTGTAAACATTGGTGGTAGACTTACACTCGAGTGAAATTGAATGACAGAAGTACCAGTGGCACTGGGAACTCGAATTGCTCTCAACATTTCGACGACCAAGTGGAAGCTAATTTAGTGACTCTTTCCACACAATTTCAACTGTTGCGTCAAATTATATCAGATAACCTTATAACCTTGTTTTAGGACTAGATAGACAAAGCAATAAACAAATGGTTGACATGATCTCGTTGAAAATCAATCAGAACAAAAATACCTTTCACGATTTGCGCATTTTTTTATTCAATCAACAATGTTTTTTGATTATCGCACAGACGTCACGTTGCAACTTTGAATTGACATTTCCAAGACAGAATTCAACGAGGATAGAGATAGTCAAAACGCGATCTGAAGTGCGCAGAGATGACAACAGTGTTGCCAACTTGAAAAAGTTAAAGCCCAAGTGCGATTGAGGTTTTTAAGGTTGGCACTGCCGAGACCACAAATTGCAATGGAAAACTAACCACGAAATGTTCTTTTTTAACGATGGTGTGAATAGTTAAGTGTTTTTTATTATAAAAAATTAAGTTTTGACAGGTAAAAATGGCGTTACGGTTGGTTTTTATGAACGCCAGTGCCGCAAGACATGCTGTTAAAGTGTTGACAAGTAAGTTTGGTTTAACCGCTTTCCTTCTTTGGTGTAACATTTTTTATTTCAATAAAATTTATTTGCAGACAACACTCACAATTTAACTGGAAATGTCTCTTTAATCAGGCCGAGTTTGATTCAACAGTCACAACAACGTCCAAATACTTTTTTCACGAGATGTAAGTTGTCATCATTTAATTGATGAAACCGTAATTATTATATATCTAATGATTTAATTTAATTACCTACATTAGTATGCTGTATTCAATTAAATTTAAGTTATTTGTTTTAGAGAATGAATTGTATGTTTCGTTTAATTTTAGATTCTGCAGAACAATTGTGGAAATCAGTAACAAGCGTGTCAAATGCAGGAAAGAGGAGAGGTAGAGGCAAAAGAGGATCCAAAAAAATAGCAAAAAATTTGAATTTAGGTCAACAGATAGGTGTTGGTAAAACGCCAATGATATGGCCCGGTTTGAATTCACCGATTTTGCAAGGGTCTACCTTGGTGAGGCTGCAGACAGTTCCACAGAAAGAAGGTGAAGCCGAGGGTGATAAGACTCATGTGGTTTCTCAGACTAGCAGACCAGGATTTTCGAGACGAACTCGAACGCACCCCCTGGAGCGGGGCTGGTCAAGTGCCACCATGTGTGGTAGGAGAATTGGACCACCGGATCCAGTGAGAGATCGTAAGAAATTGTATTATTAAAATGTAAAGTTCCGTTTGAGGTTTCTTGATGTATTATAAAATTTAATATTGTTTCCAGAGACGTTTGAAAATTTCGATACAGTCATTCTGGAATTCAAATTGGTTAACCATATGACCAACAATATGGGCCGGGTAAGAGTTTTCAGCTGTTTTGCTGTTACTGGAAATCAAAACGGTCTCGCTGGATTTGCTTTGAAGAAATCTGGCGACTCTAGAACGGCTCTTGCCAAAGTTAAAAATCGAGCTGGTACCAAACTTATGTACATTGAGAGGTACAATGGACACACTGGTACGGATTTTTTAATTTTTTTATCAATCACAGGTCTTTAGTTGGAATGTGTTTTTAGACACAAGATATATTTTTTGTTTAGTGTACCACAGTTTTTTCACTCAATTTGGAAAGACGAAAATATTCGTTCATCAGAAGCCCAAAGGATATGGCTTGAAATGCCACAGAGCTATTGCAGAATGTTGTAAGATGATTGGAATTACAGATCTCTATGCCAAAGTTGAGGGTGCCATGAATATTCAGAACATTGTCAAGGCTTTCTTCCTTGGACTTATCAATCAGGTAAAGAAATGATGAAGAAGATAAAAAAAGATGTGGTTTTCTCTTTAAAAATGTATGAGTTGAATGTTTAACAAAGTTTTCTTTTTTTACAGAGAACACACAAAGAACTTGCAGAAGAGAAACAGTTGCACCTTGTTGAGTTCAGAAAAGAGAACGATTACTATCCAGATGTGGTAGCATCACCTTCACAAGTTCGAACCAAGGCTGAGATCCCAGCTAATGAAATCTTAGATTTCGATCAATACGTCATGGATGGTAAAATTGTACTATCGAGACAGAAATTTGCTCCTTTTTACACAAAATTACCATCCTGGACAGTCAGGCGACGTAAGCTAGAGAAGATGCGAAATAAAAAGAACGTGCGACTCCGAATGTACATGGAATACGGAAAGTTACGTTCCTTCATGACCGATAAACACCCAGAAGCTATCCCACAATTTTTCAAAAAGAGGACGGAAACCTCAGAAGCGGAGGCCGAGTGAAATGAACCGATTTGATGTATTACAAGTCACAGAAATATATTACAGAGATTGAAAACAATTTGTGTTGTTGTTCAATTCGAAAAGTCAATTTCAGAACAATTTTTCATGCTGCAAATTATTTCATCGATTTTTCGCTACATAAATCACATGCCAGTATTTTTGCTTCAACATTAAAATAAGGGAGAAGAAAAAAATTACAGAACGGCGCATTTTTTTAATCGCAAAAACAGGTTGAAGTGTTCGTGTTATCGATATCGCTTCATGCTATTGAAATCATGCGCAACGATATCCCGAAAATAGTCGATCATTTTCATCGGCATTTCAAATACAGTTGGACCGCTGTGTCCGCAGGCAATATATGCTCGACCACACATAACCGAGACCGTAGATAATAACCAGCCGCATTAAAGCCGACACAACATGCTTGTATGTGATAGAAGAAAACAAATTTAACCCTTCGTTACTCGCGTCACTTTTTTTAACGTTTCTTTTATGTCCGAGATGAATGATGAAAGACATTTTTACAAGTTTGATATGAATCATAACATTTTTCATAGCGATAACTCACAAATACACTCCGTCGATTCGCGTTTGATTTCATTTTAATTCCGCTTAATTCAATTACGATGAAATAAATTCAATCACTCACAGCGGTTGAATAATTATTGTCATCAGGATGAGTTTGCAGAAACGTTTCTCTTTTTTTCTTCCTCGCAGAAAAATAATAACGATACGGATAATTATAATAATCAGCTATTTCATTCACAGACTGGAAATAACTGAAATCACGCAACCAAGAAATGTATGTCGCCTCGCAAGTGTCTCCGCCGAACGAAATAATTTTCTCGAAGCCACACCGCCGGAGCCTTTTCATCCAGTCATAAATCTAATCCACTGAATGAACCGGGCAAAAAAAACATGTTCGATCGATTTATCTCTCAATCATTTTTTGTTCGCGGAAATGTTTTTTCGCATTTTCTCTATAACAATTAGATAACTATTCCTCTTCATTAGAAACACATTTGAAACAGCGCAGTGCTTTTTATTCCGACCATCTGAAATTGATTTTCTTATTGTAACTGTTATTATAGAGCACTTGAAAAAGCGCACTGCCGGCCCGACCGTCTGTGGAGCCATACTCGGGTTGGTGCGACTAGTATAAGGCAACCATCCTCCGCGAGACTCGATCTAATGAGTTTCCACGAAGGCTCAGCGACGAGACCAACAAGAATCGCCCAAGTCAAATCATCCTCTACGTTTTGCTCGTTACTATACTCCGCTCCTTTTTTTTCAAAAGCACATACGGGTTTAAATCCCCCCTCCCAACCGATCTTATTCGCCAATAAAGAAGCAGTATAATGGAAAGTGGATGATTTGTGCCTGATGGATTAGAGTAATTTATATGCACGTGATTGCGATCGAAAAAAAGCTACTGCCTTTAATGATCCAAATTTTAAATCAAACCAAAAAAACAATTACAAATTGTAATTCAACATATTTTTTTCATCGGCTGATAAAAAAAATGAAATGAAAAAAGAAAAGAAAAAGAATGGGATGAGTTATAATTTGTTCGATATTATGGTTTTTGCGACAGGTTTATGACTTTTCGGTGGAAATTACGTGAAAGTGTTGCGAAAGAGTTTCAAACTATTATTCGCACCTGTAGGTCTACTTGAAGAGCCCTTCGTAGGTCCACGAGACACCTGCATTCAAGGGTCTTATTATTCTCTTGCTAGTCTTTCTCGCATACAAATTCTTAGCGCACACAAACACACGCACTCAATGCACATAATTTCACAGGTTGCATTCAAAAGCACGAGCGGAGGCCTCGTCGGTGAATTGGACTTGACGTTAATCTTGATAAATAAACTTTGCCGTTGCCTCTTAAACTTAGAGCGTTAACAAAAATGACCGTTCAAATTATTCTCCATGTGATTTCGTTTTGAATTTATATATTGAAACATAGATTTATGCCAATACCAGGATTCTATTTACATTTGGCTTCTTCTCCCAGCGACTGGATATCAAACCCCGTCTGACACATTTTGTCATTTTTCAGAGGGTCCCCGGTGATAAAATTAAAAAATCGCTTGTCCTTTGCAGCACAAAGGATCCTTGATTAATCTGCCTTGTCAGAAGGCACAAAACTAATAGTACTAAATTGATAAAGCGACGATAAAAAAGCGAACGCAAAAACCGGCCTGACCCGCCAGTTCATTTGGAAACTCAATCAAAAAACAAAAAACAGTCATACATTTAATCTGGATTACATGATTACAATCATCAACTCGGTTACATTTTCTGCAAGCTATGAAAAAGTTCGTTTTTTTGTTGTTGTTTCCTCTCAGCTCTGATGGTCGTTCATTATTTACCGGGTCATTTATCACTGATTGGGCCGTCCCTTTCTTGCGGATCCCATTTTCCAACAATTTCGTAGATCATTGCAAATCCTTTCGTTATCGTTACATTTATATTTCCAAAGGCAACGGGCAATGTCAAACGCAAGAAGAAACCGTCGGGGTCGTGTAATATTTCAACATTACACGCATTCCACGATAATTCAGCTGTGCGCGAACTGAAATGAGAGAGAGAGGGCTTTTGAACGTTTCCTCTGCGGGCACATCCGAACGATCCAAATAAGTAAACTCAAACGCACGACGTGCGTACAACACCCATCGCTTTTTTAACCTTCGACTCTTTTTCCCGTAGCTGCCAATGGGAATGCTTTTCTGCGAGTTACCAGTTTCATACATTTCAATTCAGCATGAAACCATCCACCCGATAACGCGCTAACAAAAAGTCCAAAATTAAAATTTCACCATTCCCAAGTTTACCAGTTTGATTGATCTGTTTGAAGTTGTTTTTTAATATCGTCATTTGATTTTCAGATCCCGGGGAGAAAACAAGTCGAACCAGTGGCCTCCAGTTGCAAACTGCAAATCCCGCGAGGCAAAAAGTTTGACAAACATTTGTTTAATTCTCCGAGGCTCCGGTCGGTTAAGGTGCGATTCAAAGTCAGTGAAAACTTATTAGCACAGACGTGTATACCACCTGCTGCCACCGGGCAGCAAGAAACAAAACAATTCCCATTAAGGGCGCGCGTCTCAGACTGCATGAGAAGTGAGTTTTGACGTGGAAAATAATTTATCGCATGTATATCCTCGCGGGTCGTAAAATTCGTCCTGGAGTTGTTTGAAAAAATTGTATTATCTCGTTTGGCATTATCGTGCGGCGAGATGGAAGGGTGTGCCGCAGGATCCGACCTTGAGATATCCTTTCGCGTTTCACAAAAATGAGAGGGGCGACCCGTAATTAGACACGGATCAATTTCTATTCCATGGGTTATTCCAGGATCCCACTTTTGGGCTATTTAAAATGTTATCCTCCTCGTGGTCGTGAATGTTTGAAGGATCAATTTCGTTCTTAAACTGCGGGCACTTTCTAGGGATTAATATTGCGAGGCTGAAATTTACCCTCTGTGGTGTGTTCTTGACTGGTGGTATTAAGCCTTTAAGAATGTAAGTGTCTGCGAGTTGACTGCCACGGTTGACGTGCAAGTTAACATGTTAACGGAGAAATCCGAGCAAGTCGGTATTATATTTTAAACTCGTTTATCCCCATTAGACTCGTATCGACTCGCCTATTCTTACGATGAAGTTCTATTGAAAGAACCGCGGCAAGAACATCGTGGGATTGTTTTGCAAAGGATAATTGACGACCGAGTTGAGCAAGGAAAGAAGAAACATTTTTTTTAATTAATCCAAAATCAAGATTTGCGATTGTGAGGAAAAAAAAAAAATTAAAGCACGGTTGTTAAATCAATGACAGAGTGTATACTCCTCGATTGATAAGCGAGATGCTTTGTTTCGAACTAGTTCATTGTCTTAACCGGAATCCAGTTTTATTTGCCACGGAGGATTTTCTCACTATTTAGATAAGGCGTATCAGATTATCTCAGCCTGGATACGGTTGTGTGCAACGGATGGATTTGACCAAGAAAAGGTGCACCTACAAAAGTTACTGACTGATCTGCTATCTCCACCGGAAGTTTTTCCAATTTCATTGTGCATGTTTGGCTGTTTGTTTGTTTTTTCTTCTTGTCTCAGTTAAAGTTTAAATGGGTATTTAGAATATACGAGCCGAAACGTTTATCAACTCGGCTCCCAATTTGAAACATCCTTCTTTGTCGAAACGTTAACTCGTTCAATAAATTTTATATTTGCAGCAATTTGCAAGTCATTAAAAGACGTTTAATTTGCTGCGGGGATCATCTCTTTCCAGCTGGAAACATTATTCTCAAGTCAGTAAACATTATAAAAAGGGAACATTACTGGATTGAATTACTCGTCTTCTAGGCAGTTTGTTCAGTTAGTTTCATCGTTAATCTACATTTGAAGTATGTTAAGAATTAATGATCGCATGCAAAGCAGCGTGCAGCCTGGTACTTGCGATGCTGAAATGTACAATTTTGATGTGCAATTTTCTCCCTAACTGTACCGCTGTGAAATCACTTGAATTTCGTACGAGACTTTGTAAATGATCTTGAAAAACGGTTTTGAATTTCTGACAAAACGTCCTCATTGTGGGTATCGATTTTGCTGCTCTTTTTCTCCAACTGTTATTTATCAGACGATTTGTGCTTTCCAGCTGCAACGTACGAAACAATAGGTTCTCTTTTGGGTTGAAATATTCACGATCTGAATATGTTATTTCGACTTGAAATGTAATTACATTTTGCTCCACATTTGGGACTGGCTTAACAAATATGAATAACAAGGTCGGTTGCATATCAACTTAAGGTGAGACACAGTTTGATTTCTATAACAAAGTAGAATCAACAAAAATTGTTATTAACAAAATTTGATATAGTTTTTGTTTTAAATTTAAAAACTTAAAAGATGATGGAAAAGTTAAGAAAATATTCCATTTTTATAACAAAATAGAAAAAAAAATTGTTATTAACAAATTTGATATAGATTTGATATAATTTTGGTTTTAGTTTAAAAACGTAAAACAATGAAAAAGTTTATTCCTGAAAAACAATTTTAAAGACTTTTTTATAATGTCTAAAATTTTTTATAAGAATGAAACTCTCTTTTGAAGAAAACTATTTGAATTAAAATTCCTAATAATTTCTAACCAATTTGTACAATAAGAAATTTATGTTCAGTTTTAACTTCTTGTTTCTGATGCGTTTATGCAATTTTTCATAAATCTTCTTTTTCAACCCATTAAAACTCAATATCAGAAATTATTCTGTCAATTATGCCAACAGATAGAGTCAATTATAAACTTCACCTTTCGCATCAAAAAATCGTCTCTATGTCCAATTGTACTTACTACTCCCAGAAACCTAAAATAAAAACCAAATCTTTTTAATTATATCAGATTTTCTTATTCCGAACGTGTACAGTGCACAAAAAATTACTAGAAAGTCGCCTTCGTTAATGTTTGAAAAAAAAGAACAAAAATGGGTTACCACAGTTTGTCGACTGTGCGAATTGTATATTTTCGGTGCAGCCCAGCAGTCAAACAGGAAAACAACAAAAAAGAAAGAAGAAGTCGTGGACCCCCGTTGGATAAATTTTCGTCCGAATATCCAGTCCGACGATTTCCCTCCCTATTCAATCAGCACGGCGTGCATTTAAATAATTGATGACCTCTCCCCTACGTTGGAAGCAGCCACGCGACCTTTGAACAGAGATAAATCGCAAAATATAAATTGTCGTTTGGCATTGCGAATAAACAGTAGGTATATATATTTCTTGTGGAATTGTCATGGTGTAGAGAGATCGTGTACAAACCGACTGGAACCTGCTCGATATAGGGACCGGACAAACCACACCTTGCGAATTTCGCCAGCGGACCCACCTTCGGTCCGGCCCCCAGAGCCTCCCCCCGTCCCGCCGGTAAGGCAGATCGCCATGGTGTTTTGCATGGCTTTCCATTGGGACGCTCGCGTGTGCGCGCGTCGGTGTCTCTTTTGTTGGTGCGTAAGGCCATGTGGTGGTGAGCTGAGAAGTCAGTTGACGCCGCGCAACCCGAGCGAGCGGACCGACGGTGACGCGCGCATCTGCAAAGTGCCAAAGCGCGAGATTCGATTTGCGAGTGACGGCTGTGGTGATTGATTAGTGTGATTAGTGTTTGGAATTATCGGCCGGCGCCATTACCCGCGCAGAAAATCAAAATGTGAGGAGGGCAGCGCGACCGTGGCCTTCGCTTGTTCAGCATCGGTGAGTGACCCGCTTGAATGGCACCGTCGCGGCCAACTTGTGTTGTGGCGCGCGTACGTGCGTTGTACATACGCGCGAGCCACCTCGCGCTCCCTTCGCACGCCGGTGCCGACTCTTTTCTCACGGGCAAAAATGACTTATTCTTATTAATTAAACGCGACGGAAACGCTGCCACAAATCCCATACCTTCCGCCCCTCTGTTTTCCCTACTATTCAACAGACTGGAACTGCAAAATTGAAAACAATTTTTTGTTTGTTTGTTTGTTGTTTTCTCCATTTTGCATCCAACGAAATTTGTCTTGCCGAAAAAAAATGATGACAAGTTGAGTTCGGCAGGGAAAATAGAATATTGTTCTCGCGCATTTCCCACGCGGCTCGTTACATATTCATGCATGCTCGCGAAATTCCAATATTTGTCACGCCAGGGGGCGCTGGGTTTTGTTTTTTCGCAAAAACGCTCAAAGTTTTTGTTGACCTTGTCCTCGGGACGATCTTCTTTTGATCTTTCTGAGACCTGCTTGTTTTTTTCGTTGCGCAATTGTGCAAATTGGATGTTCCAGTTGTCTAAACAATTCGCGTTTGAAATTCAGGGGTTTCACTTGAACGCTTTTGGGTTCCGCGGTTTTTCACGTAGGAATTCAATAGCCGAGATACGGTGTGGAAAAAGCGAAAGCCGTGCGAATTGTTTATCGGAAACTAATTAACCTAACGTTGATATTCGCTTCTAGAGGGGTATATTAAGTCGAACAAAATTGCGGCAAATTGCATAAATGCGCGATGTTAATACAAAGTCATTTATTTCACGCTATTTCACGCTGAATTTAATGTAATAGCGTCAGGGTTGAGACGGCGGGATGATTTTTTTTTCTTAAAAATGCTCACATACCCGCGACGAGTGTTCGAATGTTTTTCTTTCTTCTTTTATAGGGTTATATACCGGGTTGTTTTCATTTACTCATTCTTTTTCTGTTCGACTTTATTTTTTGTACGTCCGTTATCACGATTATTGTTTTTCGTGCAAACGCTAACGAAGGACCGAATCCACGCAATCAATTAAGTGTTTCCTTTACGAAACTGTACCCATGCAAATACTATAGCTGCGCCATGAAACCAAGCGCATGTCTCTCCTTTGTAAAATCTGACGGTTTCACTGATACAAATAAGGAGAGAGAAAAGATTATAAAAGAATCGTGTCAGACGTTATTCGAGCACGGCGACGGAACAACGTTGTTTATGACAATTTAAATTGGCGAAATTGGCCGTGAGGAATGTCAAGAAATTTCACGCGATAGAGAAGACGTTGGCAAAAAGTCGGAATTTCTCAAATGTTCGCGATAGTCTGAAGGCCAGTCCCAAAACATTCGGCCCTATAATCATTTTGATGAAACTGCTATGGAACCTAGACATAATTAGATATTCAACTTCTCAGTTCTTCTATGGATGTTTCGTTTTTGTTCTCAACCTTTTTTGAATGCCAATTAAAAATTTCATAAAGATAATTTATGTTTTGAAATGATGCTCGACGAGATTTCGTGAGGAAAATTGGGTTGGGGTTGGTGTCTTTTTTTTGGCAAAATTCGAGGCTCGTATGAACTCGGGTGTCACTCGAGACGTCGCGTCGCGGACGTTATTTTATTCAAAATTGCTTAATTAGAATTTTGAGCATGTCGAGTTGCATTAATCAGCGAATTCGAGGAACGTGGCTGCGATAAGGGGGTAGTGGCGTCTCTTGGCTGAGCGAACGAATCGATATTTGGAGGGTAGGCGGGCAGCGTCGAAGCGGCGATACATGAGTCACTCACCCTCGAAGATGAGGTCCCCGCTCGCACACGAACGAGCTTCCTCGTAACAATATTGATCCCGAGATCCATTCGGAAAGAGTGCAACAGCACACGCTCTGTACGCCCCTCCGGGCTAAGGCCGAGGGGAAAATTCCACACCTCGCAACGCAATCGGTTACTTTCTTTCGTATATATAAATTACGCCCGGCAATCTTTTTCAATGCAACTTTGACGCTTTTGCTTTTTATTGTCCTCGCACGGACATCCTTTTGTTCGCTTTCAGGAATTTGTAAACCGTACGTCGTGCTTCCTTTTTATTGTTCGCGGTTTATTGTCGTTCGATTTGTGTTATCGCATTCCCCGCGTTGTTTCCCGTTTCTTTTTCAAATTACGATGCTCTTCTTGTTAGAACGCTATTATATCTCTCCAATCGTCATTCATTTTTCAAAGATTCAAACACGGCTGAAGAAAACGATCAACCAGAAGGAAAAAAAAGTACTCCAACAGGATTTGAACTCGCGGGCCTTGAATTATTTTCAATCAAACGGTTAATTGACAGGACGCGAGTTCGAATCCTAGTTTGGAGAATTTTTTTTTTTTCAAAATTTGTTTCGACAGGAGGAAAGAAAAAATATTCTAACAGGATTTGAACTCTCGGGCCTTGAAATATTTTTCAGTCAAATGATTAATTGCTAGGACGCGAGTTCGAATCCCCGATCGGAGAATTTTCTTGTTCTTTCAAAAATTTTTTTTACCAAAAACAAAAAAAGAAAAAAATAAAAAACAAAAAAAAGTACTCCATCAGGATTTGAACTCGTGGGCCTTGAATTATTTTCAAATGTTCAATAGCCAGGACGTGAGTTCGAATCTCCGTTCGGAGGTTTTTTTTTTTCGTTCAAAGTTAGTGAATTGGTCGGAGTTCGAAAAACTTTCCACGTACAAAACGAAAACCATAACATACAAACTTTATAGCTGCTTGTTAATGAATTGGAATTCAATCTGGCGATATTCGAATACCGGTACAGAAGTTTTACGAATACATTTGTCACAATAATCTTATGAATGTCTTCATAATCTTGTATTTCTTGACGGAAACGAAAAAAACCGCTTCTGTTAAAAGAGAGAGACGGGGACACAAGTGTCGATCGGGTTTTGAGCGTAACCCAACACTTGATTATGAGGCAGCGGTTAATGGACCTGAAACGCGAAAGCCGAGCGCCACGTGTATAAGCGAAAAAGGCCATAAATTCGTCAGTTGTATATTGTTGTAGGCAATTGAGCAAAATGGATGGGTGCGAGGCGTTTTGTTTCCGTTATGACGATGTTTTTTGCATGATCCGAGATAAGGATCGCGCGTCAAGATGTAGTCGCTTTTGATAAATTGGCTGTTTTGATTGGACGACGTGCGAGAGTTAAGGGAATATTAATGCCCGAGCATCCCGCGTGATGCATTTCATTAGGCTCTCACAAACTCAATGAGCAGCGGCCAAATGATTTCAATATTCAATATGTATAATATTGTAACAAGCAGCACCACCAGATAATGAATGTCTTCAGATCCTATCGCCGACGAATTACTGTTGTTCGAATCTGATAACGCCGTCCCGTTGATAAGTGCCGGGGGGTGGTTTCGGTATTTCAAATATTTCCTCTCTCGTCGCGATCTTTTCCTGGCCAATTCGATCAATCTCAACCGCGATCATTTTATAAACGCCGTGATTTCCTCTCTGCCCTTTCTTCAACTGTCACATTAACTAACGTAACAATCTTTGCCTCGTAAACCGGTAAAAACATGAAATAACAAAAATAAAATAAATGAAATTGAATCAAATAAAATTAAGTAATTCAGGAAGGATTCAGTTTGTTGTCACCCCACAGGGACAAAAATATACGTGTGAATATATTTTAATTTTATATTTTTCAAATCAATAAATAAAATATAATATTTGATGAAACTTTGTATTTTATTGATATAATTTATTTATTGCCACTTTATAAATAATTTATAAACGACTTATATGTAGAATATATACCGATATATTTCGAATATAAAAAATTTACATAAAATATATTTTGAAATATATTCGGTGTGGGACATCACATTAAATATTATATTGAAATTGAAATTCAAATCGAACGTGATATGATTTTTATATCATGCCATAAAAAACTTCTAAGGATTAGTATAAACGTCACAAAGTTAAAGTCTAAATAACGGATTATTATTGTCATTATTATTGTATAAGAGATTATAAGATTACTTTATTACATAATAGTAAGTAATTAGTATTAATTATATATATTACATTATTAAACGAATCTTAAATCTTTATATTTTTAATTATATTAAAATTTTATAATTCAATCAATTTCCTTATATTTTCCTCATCTTATTGGCATAATTGTCAATCTAAAAGTTAACCAAGTTAATGAAATTCGTGTAACAAATTAAACTCGAGTGACATTGTTGTGATAAGCACCTCTTTTGAGTGAATCGCAATTTAATTGACGAGGCCCCGACGATCAAGTTCGTGCGAAACAACTGTGATTACGAAACTCGCTTTTCCGCGATGCTCCGGAATATAAATGACTTGTTAATCAATCACGAATACCCAGTACACTCTCTAGGCTTGTGTAATTTAATCTTAATTGAGTTCGGGACATCTTTACAACCTCGATTCCATCTGCATTTATTGCACACGTTTGATCTATTTAAAAGATTTGTCACACTTTCGAGCCACCCGACCCATCTTCAATTCTTTCAGTCGTGAAATTTCCTATGAATATCAATTTAAACGACGTCAGAAGTTGACGCATGTATTACACGAGAACAAATTAATGTGCTCAAAATTGTTAGATCTCTTATCAAGCTTTAATTAGTTTAGTTCAACTGTAAAATGTCGCGAAAAGAATTTTCATTTTTTAAAAGCAACATTTTATACAACGAGTTCAACTTTTTACACGCATTCTTTTTTTTATTTTTTTCTCTCCAGTGGGATATTAATTTTCATTTGACTGTCTTCTTTTTTTTCTCGCCCCTTTTTTTTATCGTTGGTGAAATTTAATTTCATGAAACTGGGATATACAAACCGCTAGAATAACAAGCGAAGATATATATACATACGTGCATGTACACTCGGGTAATAAAATCTGGTGTTAAAATCAATACTCTTGAGAGTATCTCGTAGGGACACTACATATAAAAAGTGTTATCTGTAAGGAGGGGTATAAATTGCAAAACGCATGTAGATTCCCCGGGTGTGAAGAGACGAATCAAAATAACCAGTTTGATTGTGCAAATGATAATCGAAATTAAAACGCCCGTAAATTCAAAATTAATCTAGCAATTGCGACGAAAGGCCGCGCGCGAATTTCTCCAGCCTCGATAAAGAGGGAGAGAGACGGAGACACCGTTTTGCGCAATTTTAACTGCAAGTTAATTTAGCCGTTTGAATTTACCGCGACTATTAATTGTAATACGCGTCGTAAATTCGCGCGTCCTCTCCTCGGAGCATCACAACATTTGTACATTATAAAATGTATAATCTACAACCCGCTTTACGTGTAAACAATTTCGCAAAATTATTAAACGCGCACTCTTTTTTCCGTGGTAACGTTTTACGTGAAACGCACACGGGGAGTGTAAATAAAATTATTTTCCATCGGCGGCCATTAATTTTGCCTTAAAAGGACATTACTAAACTTAACACCACGATTTTTTTGAAACCGCGCCGTGTCGGCGCACACATGCCTCGGGTACGTACGCACACTGCGAGCAGCGGACAGCTCTCGAACAGGACACACCAGAAACCCAACGTGAACGCGCAGCCGAACAACAGTATATTGAGCTGGGACGTGTAATTTCACGAAACAGTCAGACCTTCTCCAAATTGTTTATGTACGCTCTTCATTACATCCTAGAAACTGTTCCCCAAAATTTCAATTAAATTGTCAATCACCAAAAAGAGTTATTGCAATTTTTCAAATTTCGTATTTTTTAAAAGATTCTAAACAAGGGTGAAAAAAAGTTGAAAAAAATTTAAATTATCAATCACAAAAAAGAGTTATTGCAATTTTTCAAATTTGTTATTTTTTTCAAGATTTTAAACAAGGATAAAAAAAGTTAAAAAAAATTTAAATTATCAATCAGAAAAAAAGTTATTGCAATTTTTCAAACTTCTTATTTTTAAAAAGGTGGAATAAAAATTTTTTTAGTATTGTTAATCACAATAAAGAGTTATTGCAATTTTTCGAATTTGTTATTTTTGTTATGTTTCTAGACATGGGTATAGAAAAAAGTTGGAAAAAAGTGTTATTACAGTAAATGAAAAATGTGTTGTGGAAATTGTGATGAAAAAGCTAAATTTATCTTGACTTCGCATTCTGATAAACTCACTATGGACAAATTGAAAGAGGATTTACAGTTCAGATATGAGATTATTCAACTTTGAAGAAAAGACATGAAAAATAACGTGAGTTTATTGACGCTGCCATACAAGACTTATTTCACATGTGAATGTATACGAAAGTATATTTCAAAATTCGAAAATAAAAAGTGCCATAAAAGGTATTCTTTTATACCTGAATACAGATATAAATTCCACAATTTATTTCACTGTGAAAACAACTGTCTCAAACCACGACACTTTTCATGACATTTGATTACTGAAAATATTGCAATAATAAAAAGAAATCAACTTTGAAAATCTCTATTTTTAATATAAAAATGGTCAAAACGTCCTTACAAAATTGTATTTCAAAATTCAACTTTCAAAAACGTTGCTCACGAAAAAATGTAAATAAATGAAATAAATAAATGAAACTACGAAAAATTTCAACTGCAACTGCACTTTTTTTGATGTCTTTTGTGGTCTGACTAAAACCACCTTCAAGAGAGACATTGAATGTGTCTCAAAGGACATATTTTACAGTGTTTAATACAACAAGCCAAAACAATAAAAACAAGTTGGACACATTATTGTTGGATTTTGTGGCTGCAATGGTACCTTTCGAGAGGCACCGACTGAAAAACGTCGGGGCTTACACACGTCCCGGCTTAATCTGCCGAAAATAAAGTGAACAAAATAAAAGAAGTGAAAAGCGATTGTGCATTCGAATTCCCTGGGACTTGCCGCGCGATCGACAATGTATAACGAGGATGTGTCATTGTACGCGATGTATTCAATTAACTTGCGTCCGGCGATTACGGTTGTGAAAACGTTGGGGAGCCTCGTCCGAAGGCGATCGCGCCATCTGTTCCCTCTGGTTGTGTAGAGCCTCGCGACAAAGCGTGGCCGATTGAGAGAAGGACGCGAAGCCCGAGTAAAGCACCGCTCTCTGTTATCTGCTTTAATTAAGAGATTACTGATTTTCGGATTCCCGGCGAACGTGAATTTACGAGCTTTTGAGGACGTCGGCCGAGCGTGAAATGTTATGCGTCCTAAAACGTGTTTGGAACTTGCGCTCTTGGCAAAAACAGGTTCTATAAAACCGCGCGTTCTTCCGTGAAGCTCCCCGGGTGTTATCGCGCCGAAGCATCGGCGCGTTGTCTAGAGTATCATTGCCCCGAGTCGGGTTGCGGCGCGCCCCCCAAATCGAACTGGTCGCAACTCGTCGGTTGCACTTGCGGCGCGTCCTTCTCTTTTCCGTTATCTCGGATAATCGTCTCATTTTTTTATTGTTCCTTATTTATCGTGCGCGAGATGATTCATGCCGCTGACAAGCGCAGCGTTTTGTGCCATTTGCCTTGTTGCTCCTCCGCGCCGCGACATGCCGATTATTTATTCCGCGCGGACGCACAGCGGTGCCCCCGCGCGCGCTCCCGGTACGCGGCTAATCGAACCGACTTATTTATGGAAACAGACCGGAGGGACGCCGGGGCATAAATCGACGAGCGGGATTTCATTAAACGTCGGGTTTTATCTTGACCGCGATTGTTTTCAGAAAACGAAAAATTGTTCCAATTAAGGGGCATAGCAACATCTTGTATTTACAATTATCGTCGCTCCCATTTCGTTTGCGCGCGGTATTAATTAGAGCGGGTGATGTATTTATTTTTCACATCGGGACGGTCTTCTTTGGTTGTCTCCTGAGAAGTGTGACGTTTCGAAAGTTACCCGCCGGTTAATTAATGCGGATTCAAACTCCACCGTGGAATGTATCCGCAATTGTAATCTGTCAATTCTATACATTTTCAACATTTTTTTCTTTTTATTATTTTTTTCGAGTTCTTTTTTTTTCTCTGACAAAAAACATCTGTATTTTTTACTACATGATTGAAAAAGAAGCTATTTCGATTCAAGTATATTTACTTAAATTTAGTATTTTCAACAAAATTGAAGTATAATATACTTAAGAATAAAAAAAATAAGGGTTTGTTTTTTAGTCAACTCTATAGTCGAAATGAAGCATGCCAATTTAGTAACGTTACACATAAATTATAATTGTTTGACTAAGCAAATTGATTAGTTGGCGCATAATCTATAAGATTTTTAAAATTTATTTTGTTAAAAACATTTTAACTTTACAATTCGTGTCGAAGTTAACAGATTAATTAAATTTTGCGATTCGTTTAATTGTTTATTGAAAAAGAATTATTATAGTTTCTTGGACATTGACTTTAATGATATTGTACTAGTCTCAAAATCAAATCAGTAAGAAATTGGAACAAGTTTTTCAAAAATTTGGAACAAATATATTATTTCGTCAGTTTGATTCAAAATTTTGAGTTGATCAAAAAACAAACTCGAGAATATAGTCAAACTAAATATATTTATGATAACTGGAATTTTAGTAGTTACTAGATTTCCAGTTATTCTAACTATAAACTCCAGAAAAAAGAAACCAAAAAACTTCAATCAACGAAGTGAAATTTTTTTCAGTGTGTGGCGAAACAAAAAATGTAACGTTAATTGGAATCATGTTTTGAAAATTTTTTTCGGACAAGCTGCTGGTAGCGATTTTTTTTTCATCCGTGAAAATCAAGATATTCTCTAAACGAGGAGTATTAAAAAGTTTACAGGTGTTTACGTTAAACATTTTATTGACGTTTTATCGACGCCATGATGCCACACGTACGAGATCCTATATCGATGTCAAGTACCCTTTGCATGCTCTCTCTGGAATCGGTGTGTTTGATAAAGGTAATTTGCATAAAATTACGAACACGCGATTGTAAGTCTTCAAAATATTCATTCTAGTGGAGAAAATGATCTTGCCCTCCGGGCTGCTGACCAGGCGAGGATACAACGGCAAAAAAGGAAATTCTCAACCCGCGAGGATTTTTCAATTTTATATATACGGCACGGAAATTCTTCAATAGTGCCGATTTTTAGTTGGCCGGACAACTGAATACAACCGAGCACAATTATTCCTCTCCGCGTGCAATTTCAACGATTGCTTAAAGAGGATGTTTAACCTGTTTTCTACGAGCTCCTAGATTCAAAAATGACCAACCTGTAATAACAAAAACAACGTAACAACCGCGTCCATCCTTTTCCAAATTCATGCATTTTTATGAATGCAAATCGAAATTGGTATTTATGAACGGCGGAAGAAATATGTTTCATTAAAAAACGTGTTTACAATTGCTATGAATGTTGTTTCGATAATGTACCGTCACAAAATGTATATATAACATATCAGTGAATTTACAAAAAGTTTCATCAATTGAGTTCATTTTTACACCATTAATAAACTTGGGTAGTTGTCAAGTTATAGTTCGTTTTTACAAAGTGTACCATGTCAGCGTGAGATTGAAAATAAAAAATTTCTATCCAGGTGACTTTCCTATCTGTAACTTACATGAACACTTTGCCTGATTTCACCTATAAATATAATGATTTAATTATTGAATAATTTAATTATTTAATCAACATTTTATTAAAATATAAAATAATATTTATATCATCTTATATACTATATTTGCAAAATTTTTCTTTTGCATTTTTATTTATTTGATTCAATAAATAATTTTATCATTTAATTTACATTCTACTAAATATAAGATATTTATACAATATTTTATAAATTTTTTCACAGTGTAAGAATTTCATTTAATTCTGTGCCAACGATTTGTTATACCTATAATTTTCATTTTATTTGCATTTTTGTCGTTCCATCAAACTCTGTAATTGAATCAGAAACCAGACCAAAAATTTAATAAATAATTTAATAATGTAATCAATATTTTATTAAACATGAAATATTTCTACAATTTTTCACAGATCATAATCAATGAGAAAAAATGCACTTTCTGAATGATTGAAAAGTAAATGGGAACCTGATGAAAAATTCTGCAAAAAATTCCCAATAATACTCGGCTCGGTAGAATGTACTTTGAGAATTTCATTTAATTCTC
The DNA here is from genome assembly GCA_025266255.1 of Trissolcus basalis. Lineage (NCBI taxonomy): Eukaryota > Metazoa > Arthropoda > Insecta > Hymenoptera > Scelionidae > Trissolcus > Trissolcus basalis. The sequence continues at coordinate 111,848 of JAAMPD010000039.1, forward strand.
TACAAACGATTCGTTACGTACAATTTTTCAATTTATTTTGATTTGCATTTTTGTCATTCCATCAAAATCGACTGTAATCAAATTAGATAACAGAGATTGGAAGCGGGTATACAAAAATTTCGCGAGCCTCCCGATACAATATCCAGCTTATCGATTCGATATAGGTATGAAATTGCAATCCACGCGGGGTGCATCGTAGCAGAACTCCCTCGTCATGAGTGAAGTTTTGTTTATCATTCGCGAGACGTGATTATGTACGTGCGCTTCTCGAACTCGCGCATTTGAATATGAGCTTAGCGAGAGCGTCTCAGCACGCTCGTTTATAGGGTTATTGGCTTTCGGTAATTGATAGCTGGCAGTCGTAGGTAATGCATAGCAGCACGTCCGGCTGAGAGGAGCCATACTCTCCTCGTCTCCCAAGCAAATGTCTCAATGGCTGCTAAGCCGCGTTCATTGAATTTTAGATCGTTGCTTTATTGGTAATTACGCCGCATCGGGAGCTGCTGTAAAGTTCGGTTGTTTACACTGAAACTCATCATAGGCGTACACACATGATTTAATGCACTCGCTGCTACATGCTGTTATTAAATTCTTAAGACGGGCGGAGAGGCTCATTCGAACGTTAAGCAAATTTACAAGTTATTAAAAGTCTTCAACCGTGAGTATCGTGTCGCAAATTTCATGATTTATTATCGATTCAGCACCACCGAGTTAACATTCTTTTTTTTTCTCTCTCTCTCTCCCTTAACTATTTTCTTTTTTGCACTTGAAACATCCGGTACGAAATCTATACGTTTCGCCTTGCATACGAGCCTCTTGCAATTTTTTACGATCCAATATCAGAATCAATATTCATTACAATTTTTATAATCTTCGAAATCCGAAGTGATTTTTTGATCGGCCACTTTTTAATGCATATTATTACTTCTTTCCAGAACATTAAACAAACCAGTATAAACTCCGCAGTTCCAGGCTCGAATATGACTAGTTAAACAGCATCTCTCAGCGCCCCGACATCCTGCATCGCGTCATTTTTAAATAACCACGCGAAACCTAAATCTTTCGCTGGTCGCCAGGAGTTGTAAATTTGCTTCTTCGGCAAGTATGTACACAAAATGTTCGAAATCCGAGCGAACTTTACGAAGCCACCGGTTAAGTTATTTCATCGTCGAGATTTAACATTAAGATTAGAGGCGAAGTAAATTCGCATGTCTCAATTTTTCCTCTCAGTGGCCTCTATAAAAATAAAACCTAACGGGCCCCAGCGCGATGATTTGGAGTAATTTTTTTGCCCAGTCAAAACCGAGCGTATGTTAAGGTAAACATCATTATCATGTGAATGTATAAATCCAGCAGTTCCTCCGGTGTCTCTCGGATTCGCTCGCTTTATTCCCAACTGTTTCATTTCCTCAATTTGAATTTTACAATGTAATTATAGAAAAAAAAAAAAAAAAGGAAAGAAAGAAAGAAGAAGAACGAACCAGAAACGCGAGCACACATAAAGCCATCTGCAATCGGTTTGTCGCGCGTGCAAATTTTACGACTAACGATAAACAGTTATAATGAAACGCGCCATATATAAATTCACGGAGCGTTTAGTTAATTATTCGAGCCTGGAGATTAATTTCAGTCGTAAAGTTGATAGACGCATTTTCATAATTTATATAGGAACGGTTCAGTTTTTTGCGCCAGTGTTGCTTTCAGCTTTGTGAAATGGAAGTAAAAGAGCAGCAGAGAGGGAGCGAGATAAAAGATAACGCGACGCAAAACTTGACATCTTTTCAGAGTTGGCGCGTTAATGAAAATATCAAGCGGCAAAGATCCGATGTTATAACGACACGCTCTTTCATCTGTCGCGCGTTTGATTCAGAGCTTTTCCTCGCTCGGTTTTGTACTCCCTGGCCGCGTTCACGTGCATCGTGGCTTATGTTTTTCAGTCGAGAGGATACGCCGAGATCTAAGGTACATTGTATGCGCAATCGATTGCGAGTAATCCGCATTGTACCAACCGCGGTAGCTGAAAACCAGTGAGAATCGCGCGCGAGTCACCGCAGGTTTTATAACGATAAATGGTATCAACAAACGAACAAAGATAAATAAATAAAACACCGAGTTTGTATGTGCACGATCGTCCCGACCTTTTTTCTGTTTCTTTTTTTTCTTTTCTTTTTTCTTTGCTCTCTTCAGTTTTGTCCGGTAAGCGCATTACCAATGCTGCCATTCTCAAACCAGAGGCTTTATATACGGATGTATACGACGTATAATATAAATACATAAGAGCGTTGTTTTTTATTTATAACTTACAATTGGAAAACTCGTTTCCATCTGTTTTTTTTGTTATAATCTTTGGTAAAAGTATTACGAAAAATTTTAATTAAAAAGTTTTGAACAATTTGAAACGAAATGGTTTTCGGAACAATGGCTTTTAAATTCAATTTCATTCAATTCAGATAAAGGTTTTATGTCGTTGTTGTTGGAAATAATAAAAATTGTTTTACTTTAATTATAATTTAATTCAGTTGGTGATATGGATATAAATAAAATGATAGATGGGAATCAATTTTTAATTAAAAAGAAACACAAAAAAAGGCTTTGTTATTTGCAACTTATATTTGTCAAACATTTCATTTGTATAATTTTTAGTCGGTTTTTAATTTCGTGTCACATTCAAATTAATAATAATAAATTAGTTCGAGAAAGTTGAGTGGCATTTTCGACAGACTGTTTGGCGAATTTGATATGCAAAATTTGCGATTCGATATTCACAGAAAAACTTTTTCCAACAACTGAAATAAAAGTTTAGTTTTCAAAATGACAACGGCAGGTTTTTTTTAATTAAATTTTCATATCCAATTTGAAATAAGTTTCCACTTTATTGTTATTGGAAAAGTGAAAAAACGATAGTTTTCACTCATCCGCCAAAAACGGTAATTAAACTTTCCGTACAACGTCGCGTTGATTAATTCCCAAACTTTAATATGAGTTGAAAGCATGGATCGGGGCGGACGTAGAAAAAAAATTTTTTACGATCATTGTTTTTGCATTCGGCGTTCTTTCAAGTTCGGTAGTGCATTACAGAAATGGATATTAACTGCTGGGATAAATTAATTGACATTACGATTCGCCGCAGTCGATTGCACGAGATCGCACCATTAATATGTTCATTTTTCGCACGCCCAACGCCAGAGCCCAGGCCGTATATATATATGGCCTCGGCAAATGAATTTCGTATCACCGCTTGAGCATTGTAATTACAAACAAGCAAGACAAATAAGAGCGGCGCTAATTACAAGCTCGTCCGCGTGTTCATCCAAGGTGTAATTTCATAAGTGAGTTTTCCGAGCGACTTAGCAGGAGCATTTTTTTCGTAATCGGCTTTCGCAATGCCCAATCATTATTTGCACGATAAGACGACGCGAAAGAGTATGCGAAAAAACAACCAACAAATGTCGGAGACCAGAAAATTTTACGACAAAACAAAAAAAAAAAAAACAAACCAAAAAAGGAAAGAAAAGAAAAACAAAGTACGAATTACGACTCGGCGCTCCACATCAATACACGACTTTCCATCTCATTTCTTATCATTACACATATCTCATTATGTATCGCATTTTTAACATACCCCGCACTAAACTCAGCAGAACGAGTTTATAAAGTGCGCATCGTTTAAAACCCGAGGCCGGTAATGAAATTCCGGCACGAAAAAACGTAAACGCCCTATTTCATCAATTATTACCATAAAGCCGGAAAAAAAATTGCAACTGACGTCGTGAGGACAAAGGAGCCGTGGGGGGAAAAAAGAAGTCAGCCTGGCCTGATGGGTGTTGGTCCGCGTTTTCCGGACGTTTACGAGTTTAATCGGACGTGATGTCCAGGTAAACCGCGCGCGAGACGTGATACGGATCTTGTGCATTCGAGAAGAAGAAGAAGAAGAAGACTCCGCGCATTCCCGCCCCTGACCGCTTTGACCTTGGCCACGCATGTTTAGTCGCTTCGCGCTGTTAGTTCAACGCAAAATTTCGCTTCGCTGAGTTTCTATTTCTCATCATATTGAGGCAATAAATTTTGTAAATCCGACGATCCTTTGAACATACTTAAACTACAAATTCCTACGGAACAAGTTCAACTATTATTTTTCAAACAGTAATGAAAAGGTTGTAAAAAAAAGGTTCTACCATTTTTTAAATGTTGTTTGAAATCATTATTATTTCATGTTGATTTATTGCAATTTCATGCAAGAACAACTAGAATATTATCATGCATAAAATATATTATTTTACAAAAAGTGGTTTTTCATATATTTTTTTTACTTTTACAAATTTTATATTTCGAAAATTTGGTAAAATCTGTTTTCTATTTCAAAATTTCGAAAAAAGTTTGTTTTAAATTGTGTTTCTTTTTCTAAAACATTGTATATTTCGCAGTATTTTCTTTTCTTGTCAGTTTGAATCAAAATGGATGTTATCATATTTTGTGAACCATTTTAGAGGATTATGGACTGAAGTTAAATGGTCATTTTTTTTATAGAAAACCAATTTGGGTAAAAATGATTAACTGAGCGAAAGTCTCCTGACAACTTTTTTTTTTGTTCCAGTGTGAAAATTTATTAGAAAGTTTGCAAAAAAGGGTTGAAAAAAAAGAACAAGCTTGAGGTTGAAGGTCTCGTTAATACAGTTTTGGGACGGAATTAATTTACAAGATGGGATGTAAATCTATTAAGGAGCCCTCGGTCGCGAGTTTGCATTCTTTTTTAATAACTCGCGTAAATTATACACCTCTCGTTTTGAGCGATTCGTTGGGTATATTTTGATTCAACGAGCGAGATATTCTTTTCACACATCCCGTTTCAACGAGACGGCGTATTAAACGTCAATAAAACTCAGTATGCGAGTCTGATTAAAATTTAATACCCCCTAAGTCACTAGCTCTGTTTCTTTCTTTTCTTTCTTTTTATCTTGTTGCAAATCCTCGTTTTTACAAACCATGTCCAATTTTATTGCCCATTTTATTTCCTCCCGCAAGTTTATAACTTATTTTCGAACGTTGCAAAAACGTATCGTTACGTCCAGAATCGTTATTCGCTGATCTCGTTAATTTTTCGGTATTTTTATTTTGTACGCGCGGCGAGAAAGAAAAAATGCTGGCTGATTGGAGCGAGAGCCCGGCTCAACGTCGCATAAATCAACTTCTGCGAATTCCTACGATTGGATATATGTGCGTATAGGGCCCAACCCAAAACTTTTGCTTTGCCACTAAGCGCAAATCCGTCCGAATCTGACACATCCTTTTCGGCCGTGGTAACGTTGTCTGAGCGAAATTATTCGTGATTGCCCGACACCGAGCGTTGTGTTAAAAGCGAGAAAAAAGCCGAGTCGTTTTCGGCCGGGCATAATTGCTCGGACCGGATTCCGTACCAGGGCCCCGAGTGCGTGTAATTAATAGTTTCATCCGTGCCCTCCTTCCTCCTTTCATCTTTCTCCCTCGCGGCCGAAAATAATACGTCGGCTGCAGCTTGCCTAAACTCCCGAGACCGTGGCCAATTGACCAAAGGTACAACAACAAAAAATATAAAAAAAAGAAAAAAACCGTAAGACCATCCCGGCTATCAGCATCAGAGACCCCACGAAAAAATCAGCGATCACGATTTCTAGAACAGCTTTGCTCTTAATTGCTCGATTTGCATATAGAAATGGATTTCGCAATGAGTTCAAGTCCAGAATGATTGCAATTCTAGGAACTTGTCGCGATAGATCACGAATTTTTTCTTTTATTTTTTTTTTTCCAACGACAATTCATTCTTTTTTGTTTTCTTTTTTCTCAGTCGTACCAGCCGAAAATTTAATTTCGCAACATGCACAAAAAGCAAATTATGAGAAAATGTTGATTCTGTGAACATATGAAATTCAAAAGCACCAAACAGTAATAGGGGCAGCTGTGGTAATGTGACACTTGAATAAATTTGCATCTATCAAAATGAAAATTGTTTCATAAAGATGAAATTCCAATTATTACCTCAACGTGTTACAATTACCCGAACCTGCCCATTATTTTGGACGAAACATATTTAAAAACATTTTTCAATTTTGAGAAGAAATTCAAACAAATACGTAATAAAACGTAAAAATTTTGTCACCTTTTTTTGTGATTGTAAAAACGTTTCGTTTTATACTTTTGCAATTTATACGTGCAATTTTATAAAATAGTCAGATATTTTTGTAACTTTTAATATTCATTCTATTAATACCAACGCTATGGTTAAATTTTCGAAAAAAATTCTAAAAATTTTTTGAATAATCTTCCAAGCTGATGTAATTGAAATGTAATTTTTACAAAAGTTTGAATTTGAATATATAGAATTCGCATTTTTGAAACTTGATCACACTTTGTCTAATTGTTTATGTCCGTCGAATATACACGTGGTTCAATTTTAAACAAATTCCAACTTTCCAGAAAAAAAATTCGAACCTCACAAATTTGCAAAAAAGAATTATAAAAAAATATAGTACTGGGCGATTTATTGACCTTAAAAATAAAATAAAAACACTGTTTTTGAGGTGAGACGATAAAGGGTACGTTTTTTGTGAGGTTTTTGTACCGGAAAGTTTACGGTATCATATTGTGTGAATTGGCGCGAAATGAATTCGTCGATTGAGCGAAGGTCAAACCGCTTTGGAGTGACCTTTGCGGACAAGTCTAGTCAGAACCGAAAATGAGTAGCGTGCGATTGGCCAATAGCATGGAACGATCGATGCGATTGGCAAGCGCGGACCCGAGGCGTAGACACGGTTATCGTGTTCTTATGAGCCAAGACCGGATTTACGAGAAGCCGAGTGGAGCGCATAAAAAGAAGAACACGCGACGAAAGATTCTCCGCGGCTTCCGCTTGCGTCTCCACCTAGAGAGCGCTAGGTGCATGATGAATGCGTCAAATATTTATCCTCGCCCTGTCCAAATAGCGCATTTCAAAGGCCGCATTTAAAATTCAACATCGAATATAAATATTTTGTTCTTCAAATAAATTCTTTTCAACCGAACAATTTATTTTTACACTAAAATATATATATCTCGAGGGGAAAAACAATATCTGTGACCAGTTTTTCCGAGTGTGAAAAATATGTGAAACGCTTAAAATGTGGTTCAATTGAAGTTTAATTATACATGAGGGAAATAAAAGTCGCCCGTATGAAGAAAAATAGGGGCGTTATATGGGTGACTTTTATGTCGGGAAACATCAATTTGGTGAAATTCTTTTGTCGGTAAAAAGAGTTCACTTGCAGTTGGTATACCGAAGCGGCCTGTCTAAACGGGCGCGGAATTTAGATGTCTCATTGGTTACAGAATTATTGGTTTGTTGAACCGATGAAAAAAAAAAAAAAAACAAAAAAAAAAAACAAAAAAAAAAAACGAAAAAAAGGAATACAGTCGTTAGGAGGAGAC
>JAAMPD010000040.1:0-119189 GCA_025266255.1 Trissolcus basalis
TTCCTTGATACTCTATAATTTTTTTTTTTTTTTTTTTTCTTAAGGTCACACATTCTAATTTAGTAAAAAGTTATCTGTTGTCATTTAAAAAACATTTTAAATTGAAATGAAACTATTTAAAAACTTATTAAAGTTGTTGTTATGAGAAATTTCCAAATCTGGGAGCAGGTTTTGATATAAAACAGTTTGAAACCGGAAAAAAGAACCGAGGGGACGTTTAGTTTCGAGCCATTGTTGGAAACGCTGCAGTTGATTTTCGCGATCTAAACATTTACTCCGGTAAATACGTCTCAATTCATTCGCGCAAGACGAAACTTCGACGAGTTACCCTCAAATCCCTACGGCGACGGGAGTTGAGTCACGCGCAGAGATAATTACGGGTTTTCATGAAGCTTGAATGAAAACGTCCTTTGTCAATATATTGAATATCGTAATACCAAAGTGCGGACATTCCGCTTTATACAGCGTCAAAAGAGCTCGGCACTGAAACGAACTCGTAACCGTCTTATCATTCATATTGTAATTTGAGTTTAGTGAGAAGAGAATGTCAGAACGTTTGTGCAATTACACACTGCAAATATTGCATTATTTTCCCAAATATTCTAAAGCTAATTATTGAAAAAAACATTAATCACAATTTGTATTAAATGTACATGATATACATGAAAATACAAAAACTCAAGTCTGAGATTGCGAATGAAATTGATCTGAATAAAGAACAATAAACGGTGCTATTTGTCACGTATGTCAATATTGTACATTCTAATCCGTACGAAGTTCAATCGCGCATGGATGTGTACTTAATAAAATAAAGATTAATACCTGGTTTGTGCGCGCGAAAGAGAATAAGATAATCGCTGCCCTCTTGCTCGCACGGGGCGCTTATTGGCCGCCGTGGCGATGATTTATTGCTATATTTTGACGTGAAATATACGAGCAAGATGAATTGACTGGCGACTCTTTATGGCAGAAAGTTCGCCACCCTCCCTCGCCGCGTCGCCGAGCCAGTGACCGTGTTTATATACGATCGCCTACCCTGGCTACAATTTTTTCCCAATTTGGATATTAATCACGCTTCTATGGAGTCATAAAGCTTTTTTTCTTCTTCTTCCTGCTCAAGTTCGAAATGATAATGGCAACCGGCGACAGAAAAAGTATTTACTTCTCTACGTGTGTGTCCATCGAAATTTATGTCCAAGTGATTTTGGTCAAAATCATATCTTTTCATTATCATTCCTCCTTTTTATACAATTTGGTTTCCTGCTTTTCTTACTTTTCTCTTGGAAACCTGAAACAAAATATCTAACATCAGTTGATTATTTTTTGGATTCTTAATGTATAGTTTTGTTTATAAAATACTTTACATATGTCTAAATTATTTTGGTAAAAATAACTTATACTTCATCATCATTCTTCATATTTATATAATTTGGTCTTATGGGTTTCCTTGGTTCTCGTTTCAAACTCTGAAACAAAAAATTAAATATTAAAAGATTATTTTTTGAATTCATAAACATATCATTTCTTTCATAAGATAGTTTACACATTAGCGGTCTATGTTTTTTTCTACTTGGTAAAATAATTTCGATTGTTTTTCTGAGTGTTATTAAGGAAGGCATTATACTCGGCTGCTCATTGTATTCAGATCTCGCGGATACGCGCGCACACGTCAGGATGCGCGATATGTTACTTACAGTGCGCAGTCGACTATGTACAAAGGGAGCTCACAAGAGGTGTAATCGCGGTTCATTTTCCATTCATGCAGACTCGCGTACGAGTGTCATGCTCATACACCCACGATGATGTCCATCACGAGATTCACAATTCCTTAAGACATATATCACATTCAAAGAATATCCCGTCCGCGTGCCGCTTTGATCTTTTATTTTTTGTCTTATCACTCACGCTGATAGCAATTTTTATCACTATTATCAAACTGGTCGCAGGTATAATATTTGAGGTAAATTTAGACGTTACCCCAGTTTTTTTAATTGAGCTCATATTGACAGGAAAATTACAGAATAAAATGATCAATTATTTATTTATTCCTCGTCCTGTTATTTGTTTGTTCGTTTTTCTGTTGTTTTTGATACTCAAACATTTGAGAACTAAATGAATTCAATTACTTCAAACTTTGCCATTTTCTTCATCATTCTCATCTATTCTAACATCAAACAGTTTTAATGAGACGAGGCGTGATAAGATTAAAGCATAGGGGATAAGCTGACCCCCTGGCTACGGATCTCCAGCGATCGATAAAAGGAATGTTTTGCGCTGCTTTTTGGAAATTACAAACCAGGCGTGTCCGGCCAACTGTCGACCCAAATAAAAAAAGTCACCGAAAAAATCGTATGCAGATGCGGAGAACAATGTCACATTTTTTGCCATTTTCACTGAATCAATATTTGCATAAAAGCTAAGAACCCGTGACGAAATGGTGGGAAGTCATGATCGGCAGTTTTTTTGCTCGACTTACAAAAAAAACCCACTAGATGACCAATGAGGGATGTTGATTTATTGTGGTAGTTTTCTTTATGTGCCCATCCATGATTATTATTATCGTGATGGAAACAGATTGACTTTTTAATCATTTGTCTTTTATTTTTGGAATTTCAGTTGAAACTTTCATTCAATTTATAAAAACATGTATTTTCCAATTTGTTTGATTTCATTATTTTGTATAATATAACTATATAAATATTTTTTCTTTTTGGGTTTAGATTTATAGACGTTTCCTATTCTCCAATGCAACAGTTAAACACTAAACATCTCAGCACCTTCGCTTTGTAATGCGTTTCGACTTGTGTAATCCCCCTTTTTTTGTGTCTTTTTCAATTCCGTAATACGATTCTCCAATGAACTACAAATTCTGCGTCGTAACTGCATAGCTTCAACCAATTCATTGCTGAAATACCGCGTGACTGCCAAATTCTTTCATCTCAAAACACGTAATTTTAATTGAAGAGGAAACTAAATTATCAACTCGCCTTAACCGTTTTTGTTCGTCGCTATTCTCATTTGACCAATTTCACTCTTTTCGCAAAAACATTTTTTCCCCCTACAGATATAAACGCGCTTCAACAATCCGTGAGCTCAATATAATAAAAATCTCGCGAGCTATGCGACCAAAAAAAGTACAATCCAAAGATTATTCACTTACAAGAAGTGGAGAGAGAAAAAAAAACTCGTGACATAAAAATTGTTACATTTTCAATTTGCCTTATTTCGATTCACAAATGGAACAACAAGGAATGCATAACATTAAAGACCGAGAATGCAATGAAAAATAGGATACATCCGCGTTTAACATATCTCAAGTCGAAGTAATTGATTCAAGGATTCAATTATTTTATTTGCCGCGCGCGGAGTGGCCGCAGTTCCGAGAAGTATAAAACAATAATATTTGTCGATTATGCCGAAGCAAATGAACGAGCTCGTCACGAAATATCGCGCGAAGTGGCCGAGGGAGGGGGGGGGACGCGGCGCGCTGACTTTTGCCTCACTAATGTGAAAACTCAAGACGTTAAGTGGCTCAACTAGCTCGAATGCGCTTTGATGTGAGCCGCGCGGCGCGACTGCACGGCTATTCGTATACGAACCCTTGCACATTTATTCATCTTGTATGCGCCTGTGTGAATGGATGCCGCGCGCGGCCGGACACCACTGTCATTTACCATTTCTTCCACGAATGTCGTTACCATGACGAGCAAAAAGCCCGTCGGGGAACGCGCGTGTTTTACTTCGACAACGCCCTGTCATTTTTAATTACTCGGCCACTGATAATGAGCGCGCCGTTCCATCGCCGAGATAACCCGAACCTGTTCCAGTTTCATCCCCACCTACAAACAAGAAAAAAAAAAGATCCATCACTCTTTTTGCTCTCCAACAAAACTTTTTCGTTATCGCATCAATTTTCCAAAAATTATTACCGTAAAAAATGTTCCCGAAGTTGTGCCCATGGATTGTTTTTTTTTCTCTCTCTCCTCTTATGGAAAAAAGTGCATGGCGATAAATTATGATAAAATAATAGTCGAGCGGTGAAGAATCTGAGAATAAAATGAATCAATCGTGTGAGAAGATTGTAGAGTAATGGAAACAAAATGAGAAATACTCCCACAAATTGGAGCTCAAGTTGCCGGCGTTCAAGCAAGAGAGCAGATTATGTAAAGCGCGCTGTCGCATGAACTTTCTCACATTTTAAGTTTAAAAACAGCGCGGGTTTTGTACGATCATGTGCAACCTCCTACGCTAACGCGATATCATTCGAAACAAGCGTGACGCACGCACGTCCTCCCGTAACCTCGCATGACCGAATAATTACCTCAATCTATTGAATATTCTGTCAAATTTAAAATGGCCATGTGAATTTGTGTCGATTTTTCAAAGGGCTCGATTAAAAAATTCTTGCCATTTCGTTCGACTCTTACATCGCTATATTTTTCCAAGCTCCAAATTGTTCGAATCGTTTACTGCAATTTAACTGTATAAAAATAATTAAAAACACTTTCAACAAATTTAGAAATTACCATAATTATGAATAAGGTATAAAAACTGTTTTGCATTTAAAATTGCGAAAATGGTAGCGTGCGCGCTACAGTGGAAGGAAACTCTAATTTGATCGTTTGAGAAAACGCGGAATTATGCGAGCCAATATCGAAGTTACAGTGTAACGTGCAAATAGGTTTATTAATCGAGACATGAATATTCTTAGTAACTTTTTTTATGTGAATCCGAAGATGAAGCGCCGGATTGACGTTTTCACATGATTTATGAACTTATTTTCATTTCAGAGAAAGAAACTTAACTGTTCCCGTAAAACAATGTGTTTTCTAATCAGCGGATCTAACTCAAAGTTGAAATTCAATCGTTACTCGGAAAATGCGTGTTTAAACGATCGCGCGCATATGAGAAATGTTCGCGGTACTTATGCACGCCTCTGTGCGTCAAATGTTTATCAACGTCAATTATTTATGCCTAATTTGTGTTAAATTAAGCTGTACCTAAATAATGAGCTTCATGAAAAATAACGTTGAGGGTTTTTGAATAGTTTCAGATGGTGAAACATGCTATTATCTTTCGATGATTAAAGAAAATCAAAACACCTTGTTGGTCTCAAAAAGAATGTTCAAATTGAAAACAAAAAAACAAAATGAACCCAAAAATTTATTATCAGTTCAGATTAAATTGTTTACACCCGTTTTGAACCAGTTAATCATTGATGCTATCTGAATAATGAAAATCAAAATATTTTTCTTTTCATATTTTCATCATTCACTGAATCAATAAACACGTTTTATCAACAGATTATTATTCACATTCGAATTTTAAATTTTTCATTAAACCACAATCTATTAAAGATAATAACACCGCCGTGTTTGTCTTTTATCTATCGATTATTATATCTATGACCTATCAAACACCGGTTGTCCCTTTTTCCCACATTATGGAAAACTTTTTTATACATCTTATTTACTCAGCGGGATCAAAAGTTTGGTCCGGTTCGGTTCTAAACTTTACAACGGACCGGAATAAAAAAAAGACGTTCAATCCATAATTTTTAAGATTATTGCCTCGAGCCTCCGTTTCCTGTCTGTCATTAAAATTCGTCTTCCTAGCTCGACATCGTGTGTACCTGAACGATCAGGTTCAATATTTCCCGGAAATGCAAATTTGGCCATCTCATTTTATTAATGGAACACCGTTTGATAAATGTAAACAAGAAATAATGGTTTACAACTCTATGCAAGCCGGACACAACGGGCTATTTTACGAGAAGCAGAATAACTCTTGATTTACGGCAAGAATTTTCAGGGATGATTTTTACTCGTTTATTCAAACGGAAAAAAATTGTATATGGTCCGATTTTCGGCACCTTTGAATCTTTTACGAAACGTTTTGGCGTATATTTTTATCCCACTTTTTTATTACGTCGTAATTTATAAAGATGCATAAGATATTACTCCTTTTATCATTTTAACTTTACTAACTGAAATAACATATTCAGTATGTGAAAAAACATTGTTGAACTCAACTTTGTTTACAATGTTCAATTTCAGTTGAAAAAAAACGATGATTGGGTGATAATTAATGAAACGAAAAAATATTAACTAAACGAGACCGTAGAATATTAAACAATCAGACAATTGGTATGATTTTTTCATCAGGTCTCTTAAAACGAAGGAAACTGAATTCTAGACAAGTTGATAATATTCTTGGACACGCTCGTTATTACTCATGAGGGAATGTACGGCATAGCGTGTGATTATAAAATAAGCGGTTCTTTTTGTAGTAATTACGCCAGATCAAGGACGGCCTCGGACAGATTCGGGATAGCGTCGTTAACTGCGCTCGCTGCACCTCCGCTCTCTTAAAATATATATTTATGCTTATGCTGGATGACGTTTTATGCCGCAGCTGATTCTTTTCTCAGCCATTTACATACTTATTATGTGCGATTGCTTGCTAAATCGCGCGCTCGTTTGCACTTGTCTTCTCCCTCTCAAGTATCATACTTAACTCCCTGCAAAAAACACGTTGATGTTCTTATTTAGCGCGCGTTATTTGCTTTGTAATAAAGTGCACTCGTATAAAATTCGTTTCGACCCCGCTTGAAACTGCACCGCCAGCGTTGGCTTCGTTATTGTTCAAAACCCAACCGCACATCCAAGCTCGTTTTGTTCAATCGCGGAAAAGCTATTTTATAAATACAAATTATGCTTTTTATTGTCACGATTACGAACATTTTTATGTGCTCATTAAAAGAATCACGATATAAATAGACGTTTACAACGTATACTATTTTATATACTCCAATATTTATTTTTCACAAATTTTCTGACTTTGAACAAAGCAAAAGTTTGATCGTTATTTAGTGAATTCTACTTTTTTTTATGTCTATTTCACCCTGGCGTGAACGTTGAATTGTTTTCATAGCCCGCATCTGGATTCTTCGTAGCACAAATTTTTTTTTTCTACAATTGAAAAAAAAAATTGATGCACTTGTAAGTTGCAGTCTTAGGAAACTTGAAGTATTTCTCCAAACGTAGACAATGTTTTTTTTATTTTTGAGTCTTTGAACGAAATTACCGATATTGAAAAAAGGCGCAGCACTCATGGTTTTGTACAAATCACACCGAGTGAACTTGAAAAATTTTTTTCTTCTTTTCGTTCGCGCGTTCTCGCTGACCCAGATTCTGGGAATCCCTGATAGCGAGCAATATCAAAAGCAAAAGCAGCTGTTCCTTTATAAGGATCGAAGGAAAGTCGATGAAAAGAGCGCCTTTTTTGTTTCCTTCGCTCGCAGACGGAAACCTCTAATTTTGTGCATAATAGACCACTTTGGCGTCGGCGCTCTCGCGAGGGTACATTTTTTTCGACATTATTTACTGAAAAAAAATTTTTTCGTTCCCTATTCTGCGGGGGGCGTCTCAGTTTTCTCGAATATCTGATGTCGTTTCATGCATTCTATTCAATACAAACTGCCCAACATTTCATATTATTTTGAGAAGTTAAAAAACGTTTACCATTCAAAGATATACGAATTATTTTTTAAATTTCATCGAAATATTTGTCAATGACAACAAAAATTTTGCATACAATTTATTCATGAATGTTTGTATTTGGTATGCACTTTCGTATAACCGAACATGTAACTATTGATATCGTAAAACAAACACGATGTTTTTCTTTGTGTTGAAATAATAAATAAAAATTGATTCCTCGCAATTAAATCGTGTATTATTGTTTGATGTTAAGGCAAGTAGGAATTAAACCTGCGTCATAACTAATGTATGTCATTCTTGCTGGCGGATACGTTATCGATCTGAAATAGCAACCAAACATGACGTAACGTGATTGGTCTATAAAAACTAATAAAATGTTGTTGAGTATATAAATTTGTTTTTTTATCTAACAATAGTTTCATACTTCAATATTTACTGTTATCCAATTCCTCACATTTATCATAATTCTGAAATGAAAATATCTTAACAAATAACAAAATCATTTCTCAGTCGGCTGCATTTTCATTAACATATTTTATAAATAAAATAAAAACATAAAACAAAAATTAAGACAAATTAAAAATTTTAAAAGGGAAGAAGCATTTTCAGTAAATAAAAATAGCTGCTTTCAATAAATTAGTAATCATGTTAAATTGAATGTCCATACAAATGTAATTCAATATTTTAATGGAAAAGTCAATTACCTCTGAAAACACTATCTCTCAATATATCAATCAATTAGAACAATTAATTGATTCTAATTCTGGTTGGCACTTTAAGTAACAATAATCCAGCCTGACGATCAATATTACAATATAAAAATAAATACTAACGTTCGAACTTTGTTCCAATCGGAATGAATCAAATTAAAATGTATTTTCTAAAAATAACTGAATTCAAATATACTAAAATTTAAATTACAAGCAAAACAAAATCCAACGTATCCATATTATTCAAAACTAAATGCAACTGAGTTACATAACAATTTAATTTCAAACCTACGATAAAAGTTTCAGCATAAAACGCATCTCGTTTCTGCAATAATTGAGCGAGTAAAAGCCAACAATGTTGGACAAAATAGATGACACCTTGTAATCTTTATTGAGGAATTAGTAGACGTATAGACCGTGTTAAGCCAGACAGTGTCGTTACTCGAGATGTCGGGAGCCGCAGGTGGTCGAATGGTAGCCTAACCATTCACATACTGCGGGTAGTCAGGTCGTTGGGTTCTTAGAAGGGTCATGAGGTCAGAATGCGTGAAGCCTGCAGCAGCGTGGTGCATTAGACGTTCGGATTAAAACGTCACCGTGTTGCACGTTAAACGCGGAATACACTTTACAACTATTAAACACTCGTAATCATATCGTCATTATCTTTGCGCTCCTGTGATGTCTATTTAGTCGCGTGGTTTTTCTCGAGGTCGTGATTCTGAATTTACGTAACTTTGCATATCTTTCATTATCTCTCACATTACGTCTCTCAAGTGTTGCACTTTGACGAGCATTACAAAAATTAATTTTGAAATATGTTGATTACTTTTATTGCAAGTTAAAAGAAACATCATCCCTTGAACCTGCCCCAACAAATATGATAAGTGGTTGTAATTACATATTTGGATCATGGGTAACCCTTTAAATAGGACATTATGCACACTTTAAAGCAGGTATGGGCTGCGTGTATTTCCATACAGCGTGTAACCCCTGTTGTATAATTCGCCCTATTGAATATGAAAAAAGGCTCACGGTAAGCACCTGTGACGATGCGAGAGTCGAAGTTGGGTCATGCAAATACCTGTCACAATGCATAAAAAAGGGGACTCGCGCGCAAATAAAAAAAAGGGTTGACGGTATTCAGATTAGGGTTCTCGCCCTTCGCACGAATCTTCCACCACTTGTCTCCGTCACTTTGGTATCCCAACAAGTGCACCGACCATGAACAGGTAGCTTAATGACGAATCAACAATACATAATAACCGTAACAGCGGTTCAGGAAAAGGTAATTTTTTTAATTTAACGCTCTTGATCTTGAAATATAGATGAGCTTTAATGTCTATATTTGCAATCAAATAATCGAGAATGAAAACCTTCAGCTGGAGCATTCAATTAAAACTGTTATTCAGCACGTGTGTCACGTTCTTGAAAATCTGTGATAAGGAACATGTGAATCATCCTGATATCAGCCGTGTGTAAATTACAACACCGCGCTGGAAATCATTATTACGTATATTTATAATGATTCCGAGGCACCTAATCCCGCGAGCGATTCAAATTTGAGCTGCGATAAATTTCCAAGTTGTAATTTGAGAGAGGCAAACAGCGTCGGGACGGAAATTTTTATGAAGAATGAAAAAAGCCTTAGGTCGGCGAGCATTCGGGGGATTAGTTGTGATGCATGGGAGCGTCCCCACCCGGACCCGGGTTGTCATCATCAAAGAAGACAAACGCATTCAGAGCGTTCGCGCTTGTTTCTTGAATTTTCGCGACGCCGGCGTACGCGGACTGGTAGTGGGGTTGTCATTAAAATCAATACGCGGTCCGCTTTTCTCCCTCCTTTCTTTTTACGCTTCCATCCCTGCGGCGGCTGGTGGTAGGAGCGGAAAACAGGGTGGCTTCCCTCTCCTTCTGTCTTTTCCGACGAAATCGCGTGGGAGATCAGGGGTTGGCAGAGAACGCGCGGAACAAGGACAGCGCGAGAGTGGGCGATGTGATAACAGGAAGAAGAATAGGGAAAAGAGGAAAAGAAAAGGCGGCGAGGTAGAGGGCGCGAAAAGGAGAGCAAGAGAGGAAGTTAGGCATTCTGTGCACGCGATCGCGAGTGGGGAGATGCCAGTTTCTTCTATGACCAATAAGAGCCACTTTAAAACACCTTTTAGATGTAGCACTGCGCATGCCAGATTCGTGAATCTCGAATGCTTTTGTTGGTGGGATAGCTTCGCTATATGGAAATATGATAGCGCGATAAGAAAGAAGAAAAAGCGAGACTGCGAGAAGGAACATCGTGTCATGTTAAGCGTCGCGACGCCCGAGAGTGGGCGCGAGCGCCCCACCGACCAATGGGAATTGGTTTAAAGTGTTTTTTTATATTACACCATTGCGCATGACTAATTCAAATGTCTCGCAGGGGCGAGAGGCTACATCAAACCGTAAACCGCATCTATGCTCAACCGAAACGGGCCCTGCTCGCTTACAGGCCGCAAACAACAAATTTGCACATATCATTTGATTCTCATAAGCTTTCGAACACGATGTTTCTTTTTTCGTCCTCTAGACCTAGACAAATGTCGGTTGGTCATTAAAATTCCATCAAATGGTCACCCCTTTATGATCGACCAAGAAACCCATTTGTCAAGGGCTGATGCTTAAGGACAGAGAGCCTGCAGCCAACATTTGACGTTGCACCTGCAACACCGAAATCCACTCGGTGCCCGTTCTTGAGCACTATATTCTAAAGCTAAAAATCAGTGACGGAATTCATTCATAAGCTGGAGGTTGCTTCGACTGAATGATTAATTAAGCGAAATGCGATGCAGCGTGTGTGTGACACGGGCCAATGAGAGCGTGTCCCTTAGAGCGGACGAGCCAATGATTGGACGTTGTTGCATTATCGGCTCTATGCAAATTGGCGTTCGCTCGCCGATTCTTGCAGATTCCACGAGGCGAAGGCGCGCTCGCGATCCGCGATATCAAAGGCGTGGTCGTTAGGTGTCGCGGACCGCCGGGATTGGCGCCAACGCTCCCCACCGGCGTGACCGGCACCCCACTCGAGCGCCGGCCAAACGGTCGGCAGACCTTTCCTGATATTTATTTTTTTTTTCTTTCGTCTTTCTTCTTTCTCTTTGCCGTGCGTCCGTGCGACTCCCCCACCTAGTGGCCAGACGAGCGAACGGACCATCACAGGCGTCCGTGTGCCGGCAGCTTAAGAGTCTAGTGTAGCTGCACACATGCACGCGACAACATCGAGCCGAATCTGCCGCGCTTTCGCGCTCGCCTCTTCCTCCTCTTCTTCTTCCTTCCGATAACTTGGCGCGAGACTCCACAGCGCGTTTCCTCGGGGGCCAACTTGACATGTTACGGTGACTGATGCGAAACGTTCGCCAGTGGTACCGAAGAGCCCAGTGTGGAGAACATCGCGAGTTTGCGAGTTGCGATTATCAGTGACTGTTTGACAGTGAGTGCACTCGGATTGAATCGCAGGAACTGAAAACGGTGGTGCTACGAGCGACATTGTTAATGTACCAGATGATTGGTGCGGTGGTTCTCTGCTGACAGTGCGACAGCATTGCACCCGAATGACAGTTCTCACGTGGTCTGACTGCCAGTCATGCGGTGGCGCTGTGGGTTTGATCTTGGTACGTTTCGTGTCGCGCAGGTAACGATCGGTGTTTCATGACGTGGGTGACAACTGTGCTGGATTGTAAACAACATACACGGAGAATCAAGTGATAACATTTTGGTTCATTGGCTTACCTTCGGTCAGACTTGCTGATTCAACCAGCGAAACTTGACAGCAACCTGTTCGGATCTTGCGTGTGAATCTCGAGCACAGAAGTCGTTCGGGACAGAGCGACCACGTTGGATCTCGCGGCGTTATCGGCTTTCGGGGGCATTCCTAGTCCCAGGGTCGCGGTGGCGGGCACCGGAGTCCTTGCGTTGATACCCGAAAAAGGGTTATCAGCAAACGTACCCAGCGTCCAAGCAAAGGCGAAAGCCGCAGGGCTGGCGGGTCTCGACAGCGAGGCGGTGCGCCGGTGGGTCGCGGAAGCCGCGCGTACCGTCCGGCAGATTCCGCCCCCGGTGATCGTTCCGCAACAGCAGCATCACCGACAACGCCAGGACTCGAGTCCGTCGAGCGTCGGGCCGTCCAACTTCGGCTTGACCACGTCCATGACGCAGACCCCTAGCATGCACTTGTTGGAGAAAAACAACTTGAATCAGCAGCAGGCTCAGCAGCAATCGCACACCAAAAAGAAGCAAAACAGTCCGACCAACAACAACACCATCGAGGCTTGGCGCTCGGTCCAGGGTGGTCACCAGTGGTGGAGTTCCTCCGTTCATCAGAACCAGACCGCTTCGGTCAGCATCCCTGCTTCTCAGAGCCAAACCACGATATGCCAGGTGCCTAGGCACCAGCCCCAGATAACACAGTCCGAGATTGATCAGCCCTTGGATTTTTCGGTGGGCTCTCTGCAACAACAGAAACTTCACGTCAAAAACATGCAGGACAAGTTGCAATCGAGAACCCATGACAACAACAATGGTACCAGTAGCGGCCAGAAAATCGCTAGAACAAATAGCAGACGCAGCTACAGCCCCAGCGACGGCAGCTCCAGCGGTAGCGAAGACGAAGGTGTCTCCACTGGCGGTAGCCCTTCTGGTCCATTGAGGGGCACTGAGAACGGTAAGCTTCTTTCTGTAATCAAAAAATAAACATGTTTCAAGTTCAGATCATTAGATGGTTGGAGGTGTTTTGATTTTTTTTTATTTAGTTGATTGTTAACTCGGTCTGTAATTGAAAATAAAGTGTTCTGGTCAGTATTCTTTTTTCTTTTTTTTTCAAGATCAACAATGAAATTGCAAAAAGAGCTGCTATTTTCTTATTTGCTTTTTTTATAAGCAAACGAGTTAGAGCTGTTAAATTTTAAACTGGCTAGCTAGTCGTTCCAAAAAAAACTTGCATTAAAAAGAATTTTCTAATTAAAATTCTCATCTCCGTGAAGAATTTCACAACTTCTTAAGCAAAGGATGAAAAAAAAAGCTGTCCATTTGTTATAAGTGCCGTCGTTTCTTAACGTTCGATTGTAATTGTCTCGGAGTCATTCCTAGAAATGAATTTTTTTCATAACTCTTCTACTAAAGGATCGTAATTGTATTGATTTAAGCCTCATTAGACACAATCACGCGACAACTTGATGAAAACTAGTAATTAGTCACAAAATTATCATCTCACATTTTCATATACATGATTAGCAGGCGTACACGTCTTACATGAAAATGTGCAACGTTTGTGACGTCTCGAGAAAAAACTGCCGTGTTATTATACATAATCTAAAACCAAGCCACTCGACATAATTAGTAAGCTGGAGTCGATGCGTAATTGGTCGTGATAATCAATAGCCGCTTCATCGCCGATTAGGAATAATTACAATCATCAGCTCGGCAATTATTGCAATTGAATTTATCCGTCAATAAATAAAATAACAATGTTGCGACGACGACTATTTTTTTCTGATTAATATTTCACAACCGTTCGAAGCCCAAAACAAACATCGTCGATGTACGTCAATCAAACTTTTTGATACATGGCAATTATTTTTTTACCTTATCTTGATATAGTTTCGATAAATATTATAATTTTTCCACCGGTGTGTCTTATCGCTTTGGCAGCTGCCGTCTAATCGGGATCACGTCGAACCCGGGTACATTGTTCCCGTACGCGTGACCGCATTAGTTTCCCGAAACTCACGCTGATCGACAACATAAATTAATGGATTCCCGCAATTTCCATTTGGCATTATTTCGCGGCTTATTGTAAACAGGATGTTTGACTGTGCGAGGCAATCGGGGCCCTGGCAGCTGTCACTTTGGCATTCCCCCTGCGATACAACACCCACGCGTTGTCCCTGCGACCTATTCTATTGACACTTCATTGTTGTCCTTTCGCATTGTCCCGAATCCTGATAGTAAATCCAGTTACCTGGAACGTCTCGGTTTTGCATGCGCACAGAGAAATAACATCACAATTTTTACAATACATCTTTGCACAGTACAATTTATACAGAAATTTAATAAAATTTGATATGGAATTGTTTGAAAATATTAGCAAGTTCATATCATATATTACTGTGACAGAAAAATTGTTGTAAAAACATTCACATTCAAGACCGAGTGTTCGATATCTGCCGCCGGATAAAAGTAATTAGAGTTGGAGAAAAAAATAAATGAAAAGACTTTCATTTGTTTTCATCAAAGTGAAAGATTGAATTTGATACAATGCAAAAAAATCAAAATTGCTCGAAACTTTCTAATTTTTACTTTGATTTCCCCATCAATTATTACATTTATTATAAATAAAACTGCAAGCTGTACCAGTTTGCAGTAATATGTAAAAATTTTACTATTAAATACAATTTATAGAAATTTATTTAACATTATTAACTGCAAAAAACATTCAGAGAAACAATTTGTTTCACTTAACTTTTTGAACGTTTTTAATGTGTGTAAAAAGGTATATAAAATCCAATGTATGTGTTTCTAAGGTCAAATGTTGTTTAAATAAGCCATGAACAGTTATACTAACTAATTTATCGATATTAGCAAGGAGCTAATGTAAAATAAGTACAGTTTAATTTTTAACTACCATCTAAATTAAAATCAACATAACTTTGAGATTAATACTTCGCATACTTAGTCTAACTGCTTCTGTTCAGTGAAAAATTAATATTAACTCAAGACAGGTAGAGGGCATTTTATCAATCACCTTCCCACCTAGGGCATGGATTTTCAATTTTCGACTTGTTGGACTTAGCTGAAGTTAAATGATTTTACGCTTCACTGCGACACGTACGTGATGCAAAGGTTTACGACAGTTCGATATGTACGTTCATCGTACCGCGAAATCCTCACGAACGTTCATTGTTGAGCACATATATTTTTACATCTTTGACTTTTGTCCCACACGAAAAATCCCACGCATTTTATGTCTTACAAATATCACTCGATTCTGCAAGATGAAACCAAATAAAAGTATCACCCAACTTATTCATTTCCTTCTTGATATGTCAAGTCATTTTTAGTAACAAAACTTTGTCCAATGTCACGTCATTTAAAAACCGGTTCTAACTGAAATTCAATATTGTTATAAAATATTTGCGATGATGTATTTTACTTATTCTCAATGATACAATAAATTACGCAGCTTTTCAATTTTTTGTTCCATTCGACCGATGATAAAAATGTAAAACCAATGCATTAACATTGCAGAAGATTAATTAAGAGTGTGTAAACAAATGGTCGTTGCGATAAAAGTATGCAATTTATCTTTTTGTACAATAAAACGTTTGCTTTTTCGTGCATTTGTTGTTCCTATATAAACTCTTTACGGAAATACACCAAAAAATTATATCTATTTACAATTTTAAGACTCAAAAATATTTCAAACGATTATGTTATCAGACTGATTTTAAATAACAAGTTGGTGTTATATTAAAAATCAAACCGCTGCTCAAGATATTTAATCACTTCAATATACATTGTGCGCGTCGCTCTTATATTTATTTAAAGCCGATCAATCTTTATCTATCAGTGCCTGATTTCGACGTTATTCCATCCGTTTTGTAATGTCGAGAAACTGTGTATTTCATATGTATGCACTATCAATACAACCTTATCAGCGATGCATAATCCTATCGACTGATAAGATCTCAACGGGAAGCATCTAGTATGATGCATTTTGTGTACGTTTTATTGCAAAATCAGTGATAATTCGTATCAACTATCAAAGCAAAGAAAAAAATTTTTCCAATGTGATTCACTGTCGCTTGCATTGACTCAGGCTCCAATTCGCAAGATGTTTCTATGCGCAATGAAAACTTAAGTCATCTAAGGAGAAATTGACTAGAGGAAGAAAAAAAATGCACCTCACATTTTTTTTTCTGCGAATCAATAAAAGTATAACTGTAAAAATAATTGGCCATGAAAAAAGAAACACTAATTTTTTTGTAGATAGGACGGATTAATTTGAAATTGGTCGGGGAATAGATCGTGTTCGGAACCCGTGCATTACACGTACTTTTTGTTTCGCAATAAAGTTTAATCCAATCGGTGCATAATAAGGATGTTCCCTCGAAACGGGAAGTATCCGCAGATAGACAAAATCATCGTCTTTGGAAATTCGCTTTCACGCAAGTACCGCGACCGCTCTGTTATTAAACCGCGATAATAACGTCAGAAATTGTTTATGAATATTTTTGAGGCATTAGCGTTGGACGGCCACGGATTAACATTCACGGGCATATGGCCGTTCGGGGCGGCTTCCATTATATTTTTAATCTTTACGCTCAGCCAACTTGCATTGCCGATAACATCCCATCGACGCATGATAACGATGCACGTGCCACGTTTTCTCGATTTTGAGCACGCTCGTGAAAATTCAGATCTGGTTCATACAAAAAAATTGAAAATTCAATTTTTGCCCCTCGCAAATTTTGTAAAACAAATTTTGCCTGATCGATTTAACTGTTCATCTTACGGCCGATTAGATTACAGAACCACACATTGGTTCTGTCATCTGACACAAAAAAGTTCAAAAACTGGGTTAAAAGTATTTATTTGTCACGATTTTTATCGGGCGGTGGAGTTTCCATCATGACTCTTGTTATCCTAGGCACTTCGTTACATAAATTCGTCATAATTCGCTCGTTAGCAATGTTTGACTCGCAATTTTACATAACGTCTTTATCGCGCTTCACCGTTCGTAAAATCGGCGCGTTTGCTTATATTCATCAAACACAATTTGTGGCACGCTCCTTCCGTCCGGCTCGATGAATCAACTCGTAATCTCGACTCCACTACGTCATTCCGAAAACCAAGGCTTGGCTCGGCTCGCTAAAGATAAAGGAAAGCGCAGAGAGAACCAACACAAAACCAATTACCCCGAATTTCGGTCATCCTCTTCTACGATTCTTCCAACTACTTTTATGCACTAATCGAATTTGATGAATATGCATTCTTATCCTCAATGCAATTTATTGGTAACTTTCCTGAAAACAAAAAATAAAGTTTTAATGTTGAAATAAATTTCAAAGTACTCTTGTTTCCTTTGTTTTGGTGTGTTGATTTCATTTAGTGGGGAAAAAAAAATGAGAAATAAAAAGTGTGATTTGAATGCTGAATAAACCGGAAGTGCAGAATCCGTTACACCACGTCAGGTCGAACGCCTCCTTATTTACACATTGCCGTCCTAAGGCTTGCCGATTATAGTTTCGGCTTTCGAATTAAGGCCTGGCGTAACCTGCTCTCTTAGAACGCTCCGGGCATCCTCTTCCAGTCGCGCCTATTACTCTGTAACACACGTGCTGTAAGACGACGACGCGTGGCAACAACTGCTCGTAGAACGAGTGTGACCGATTGTAAGCGTAGACGATAGAGCGGATCGATATTTTCGTCGGAACAAAAATCGACGAATTTGAGATCGAGATTACGCCTCTTGTAACGCAAACACTTCAGGATTGAATTTCCGATCATTTTTTCGATTCTCTAGACTATCGATTGGTATGCTGCCTTGGTCTTTTGTTTGATCATTTTAATTCTATTCTTCTTCTATTTTAGAGAGAATGAATGGAAATTTGGTTGCGGTTTCTTTATCATTGAAAGATTGATTGATTTTATATTCTGTTCTCTTTTTTTTTAGATTTCATAATTCTTTGGTATTATGTTGTAGATCAATAAATAGTAATTGATGTAAAATTCAATCAAAACTATACACGGATTTTTAAATAGAGCATTATTGAAGTGACAGATAAGATTAATTTAATTTCGATTAGATAAAGCTGTTGGAAGTTTTGTGACTAACGAATATATTTGAGTCAAGAGTTTATTTTAATTAGCCGATATTGTTTCATGAAATTGCCTTATCACGAACACGTTTCATTGAATTAATAAATGTTTTTTATTCTGATTGATAATACTTTTTTGTAGCAATTAATTTGTATAATTAGTAATTAATTTGAGATGGCATACAAACCTTTTTTTTCATTTGAAAACATATACTGCATTGCGTGCAATTTTTGGTTATCACAATTCTCAGCCAAGTTTGAATTCTCAGCCACTTCATTTAAATAAATTTGGACATCCTTTAAATATTCCTTTCAGTGCAATCACCTAAAAACATATTTAAAAAGTTAAAATTATATAATATATTTATACATATGGAATGTTAAAATGATTTATTAGTTTTGATTCAAACCCTTAATACTAACTTCGAATTAAGTAAAGTCTATTCAATCATTTGCAAAAACCGAAACCGCAACCACATATACAATTCAAAATGCAAACCAAATAAAGTCGGGTTACAGTCACGATTAATTTTGCACGCGAGTCCAAATATCGCGGCGACTCGTTATAACAAAAGAGAGGCCCTCGAAAGGTCACGCGATCGCACGTACATTTTTTTCGTTCGTTTCTTATATCCCGGTCAGTTTCCCGGCTACCTTTTTCGTGTGCGACGAAAAATGCCGGCGGGCGTCAACAAATCACCGAACACGCGACACGCGATCAAATTTCCTGCTCCTCCTTTCAAAAAGGGTTTTGTGAGCGAGCCACGCGCCGAGATTCGACACGGAAGGACACCCCGTGAAAAAACATAAGCTCCACTATACGAAAAAAAAAAATGCGATCACAGAAGTCGAAGAGGAAAAAAAAGTAGAAACATCGCGTCGATTGGTTGCGCGCATTCTGAATTATTGACG
This sequence comes from Trissolcus basalis, assembly GCA_025266255.1. Classification (NCBI taxonomy): domain Eukaryota; kingdom Metazoa; phylum Arthropoda; class Insecta; order Hymenoptera; family Scelionidae; genus Trissolcus; species Trissolcus basalis. The sequence goes on from JAAMPD010000040.1 coordinate 18,967, forward strand.
GACGATCATTTTAACTTTTGCGCAAGGACGAGGCCTTTGCATCAACATTTCTCGGATACTTTTCTTTCTGCGATTGCCTCTCGCGAAATGTATGCGCATTTTGCCGACGATCTCGTGATGTTGCACGATAAAAATTGCGACGCTCTTCATCATCCTGCTATGAGAGTATAAATTGATATTTATTATATGTCGCAATTGCGCTTATTTTCTGAAACGCGCCGGCGTAATTAAATCATCCGGGCTTGAGCAACATTTTTCAATAAGGCATGACGTTATTTATGTTGTCGCATCCGAAATGTGCGCAAAAAAATACAAGGATGAAGAGCAACGATTTATGCCACGCGAATATGCACCCAATATGCACGCGACCACGTGTCGCGTCTAGTCCCAAGGACCACAATTATGGGAATCGCCATTACCATTCTAGCTACTACACTGAATATTGCAATCCGCTGGCCGTATTTGGATCCTGCATGCTAATGCTCGTTCTTCCTCATTTGGCTATTTATCTCGACGCGGAGTCGTTCTGGTTTTTCTCTCTCTCTCTCTTTTTCAATCAACGGGAATTTGTTTGAATTAAGAAATAACCGTATCAATGATTCACTCTGTAAATAAATTATCAAACGATTCAAACGCGCGATTGATACCATTCTGACTGAAATCGACTCGCAACTAAAATTTTCTTTGCCTTGTGTCTGTTTCAATTAAGAGCACATCAAATGTATATGTTTACGCGTAGAGAGCGGTGCATCGTATTAATTGCTGTGAACATCTCGTGTCCTTGGCGACGGGTAAAAAAATCTCGCAACCTTTTCTATATTAATGTCACGGTTGGCGTGTCTCGCGAGCACTCGCTTTTGGTCGCAATCGCATTGTCAACATTTCCCACGCGGTATCTTCATCAAACACACGGATCGCGCGAGCTCTTTATCATTGCCCGTTCGCTCTTCCGCGGCGCGCGCGACTTTTCGCGGTTCATCGCCGCGGAATCCGAGGACGCGCGAATGCAGGAAGCGCGGTTCAGTCCTCGGATTCCAGAGGCGGCTTGCGAAACCAGCGTAATCGTGCGACCATAGTTGACAAATCCTTGATCGATCGGACGCGTTCTCAGAGCTGTAATGAGAAGTGTTGTCTCCTCTCAGTCCCTAATCCAAGCCTTCTTTTTTAATTAGCCTTGCCATTCATTGCGACTGCGATAACTCAAAGTGCAATTAAAAAGTTAGAATTAAAATAATTGAGAACCAAGTTAGATTCCTACAATGATGCTGAGTCAAGTTCCTTTTTTCTTTTGTCTTCCCTGATGATGTATATTACTTTTGCGACGATTTTGTTATTAACTGCGAGAGAAAACCTGTAAGAAACAATTTTAATTAAAATAATTTATTTTAATTAAAAAAAGTGTTGTTTTAGGAAGGAAAGGAGATTGGTTTCTTACAACGGATTTGTAGCGGCAACTCGGGATGATGATTTTCATGAAATTTGCGTACACTCAGCATATGGTATGCGGCCTTGCACTGGGCATGACGTGCCAAGCAAAAATTTGCGGTGTGACAGGCAACTGCGCACAGGATATGTCGGAACCACAATGGCTATCGAAATTGACAGCGCGGAAGCGCGCACGCCAACGGGCCTTTCACATTGCGGTCATGCAAAAACAGTTCGACCTCTGCGAGTTCATTTCGAGGCGCTCGCTTTTCCACCAATTTACATAACTAGCCCAAATGGCGTGCCTTATGTTTCGCGCCCAGGTCTACTTTTCTTTGACGTTATTATTTGTTTGCCATCTGCGGTTCCGAAAAGTATCTTGGTGGACAAAACCAGCAATCTAGAAGGGTTAAACGGTGCTGTGAACGGTAACAAGATTTTAGATGACTATTAATTCTGCCACTTCAAATTACCAATTAACAGCAGGTCGATTTTCATCTGCTGAAACAAGAAATTAATACAAAAATGATTTTTTTCAGTTTTTGTTAATATATCTTAACTTTATACCAATTTATAAAAAATTTGCTGAAACTATAAATTTTAAACGATAGTTAATTTGAGCAAATATGCAAACCTTCTTTTCGCTTAGAAACATACTCCATTCTGATTGACAACCAAGTTCACCACATCTAAATCAATTTGAATTTCCAAAATGCCAAATGATAATCTGAAAAAATTAAAGAAATTGTAATGTTATAACATAACGTTCATTAAATTTACTATATATTTTTAAATCATAAATCAAATAAAGGTTTTAACATCAGTGAACGAATCATGAGTCCAGTTTTGCTTTCATTTTCTGTTGTGAAAAAAAAAACAAGGTCGCATTTAGTTTTTCTCCGTTCAATATAATGGCTTAAGAGTGCTGAATCGAATTTCGCTATGACTGTTCTCATAAAAATTCTAGTCGCAAAATTTGTATGGAAATTCGATGGATTCCAGATTATCGATATAATCAACAACGTAGAATTCGAGGAAAGGAAGAAAGAAGGTTGTCTTCAAAATTCAAAGGACATGGTGTTCCAAATTTCGCGCGCATAAATCACGCAGGCTCACGAGCGAGCGCGTGAACGTACACGTGTCGTGCATGTGTAAGTGCAAATATCAACAACGAGTTCATGCCAGGTTCTATCTTAAGTGCAGATAATGCAATGTATACAGAAATAGGCGTCACTAATGCACACACCGCTCCCCGACTTCCTGTCTCGTATATTCAAATTAAAGAACCGCGATGCCAATGATAATCATAATTTCAAAACGAGACCAGGCTTCTTTGTGAAGATGTGGCGTCGCGATGACTCGGCAGAACATTTGCGCTGGTTCCAGTTCGGCCGGCTTATTAAAAATATAATCACAGTCGAACGGAATCGAAGAGCTGGTTTCTATTGACAGTTTCGGTCCGGACAGTGATTTGTTCCATTGTACAGTTTAATTGCGATTGGCGATAGCAGTGAAAGCCAATCTCAAAATCATAATTTGTTCCATCATTTGTTTCAGTTTTACTCTATCTATAAAATTAGCATTTCACATACATTTCGTAGCGCCTTTTTTTATCAACTTTTTCATTTCGCAATCTTAATTAATTAATCAAACTTAATTCAATCATTGGAACGAAATTACAAAACATGTTACGTAAGCTGGCAATAGTGTGGATTTATATATAATTTATATAAACTAACATTATGCAACTGAACAAATGGTAATTTTTATTAGAAAATTGAACGTGGATTTAATGTATAACGATATCCAAAAATAGTCTGAATTTGCAAATATGGGCTATGCATACATTTTCGTCGTACATAATGCAAACCAGGCCGTTTAATGTAATTTTAATAACTGGATAAATAAACATAAGAGCGAACATAAAGCGTAATTTGAATCCGGATGTGCTACGATGAGCGGTTTTGATAAAGCGCGGCATAATGCTGGCTTACGGAATGCTCGTCTCTCTTCTGTACGTTTGTCAAATTTACTGTCTTTTTCCGTCCCCGTCGCTCTCCCCTCCGCGTCACACACCCCAGAGCTCACGTGTGCACGGACATTGTCGGAGATTCGAGTGCTCGTACGTGAGAAATCGACATAACTCTTTTTTCTTCTTTTTTTTTTGCTTATGCAAATTATGTAAAGTAGCTTGATTATGCGCAATCCAGCGACGATGCGAGGAAATTTCACTTTATTTTTCAAGGAAAAGCACGTTCAAATGAGGGAAACAAGCCCGCTTTTTCATAGATGGTCCGATTAACAGGCGCGTAATTTGAATTATGATCACACGCTATGAGATTTCAGGCTTTAATTTTATATAATATAATAAACTTTTCTGTCCGTTTTTCGCATTCATGAATTTTAACGAGCGCTCGTTGGGTAACGAACTTTTGTTTTCTCCCTCGTCTCACGTTTTCCCTCTCGCTGCAGTAAAAATTAAAATTTGTTTCTCCCCCTTATTTTTTTTCTTTTTATTTTCATCGCCAACTCCGTGCAATTTCGTCCAAAAGTTTGTCACCTCGATGTGAGATCCACAGAAATAAACTCGTGAGAAAGCGCTTTGGAATTCGCATAGATAAAATCTGACAGCGCGACAATGAACGACAATTATAATCCGCACCTTCTTCTTCCTTGTTTGATGATTCTACGAAGTTTTTCATCGTGTCGTTGCAATTAACGCTACTAAATATCTCGTTACGTTTGTTACGCAACTCGCGCTCATTTTGCAGTCAAATTATAGCCGCAGGTTTAACTGCGTTCTCTTTTTTTTCTTCTTCTTCTTTTCATTCATCGTGCATGCGCCGAACTGTTATTTATTTCATCAAACCGAGCGCCTTTTCATTTTCGCAGCCTTATACATTTTGCGAAATCATTTCAATTTCCAAATAATGATATCAGTTTCCGTTGAAGCTGCGAGCGCATAATTGACCGTGACGCTAACAATGCCAAGATGCACAGGAGAGCGGTCACGAGTCGCGATTTCTCGAATTGAGACATACGAGAAGGTACGAAAGCCGCTCGCCTTGTCCGCATCGCAAGTTTTATCAAAGGGTTTTTATCCGCGGTTGTGCTTGTACGCGGCATAAATTTCGTATTGCGTATACATGCGCGCGCTCGACTTTTTGCCGCTGCCTCTCTCGTCCAAGTCCAAATACGCCAGAAGCGATGGTAATGAGCGCTAATTAATATACCACGCCGATGTGGCCGCGTGCATGCGCTTACACAGCGAATCATGATGGGAAATGCTTTTCGCGCATGCAAATACAACGAAAGGCGAATCCAAGTTATTACACTTCCGCCGCGATCCTGGATTACGATTATGTAGAGCGCGTGACTAGCAACACTTCGACGGTCGCAATGTTTATGTTGAGGAAATGGAAAAAATATGTTCGCATTGGGCAATCAAGTTTATACCACTCATACGAAAACGCTGCCAGTGTCTGAAACTTGATACTCCACTCTCTTTATTTCTCCTCAAAATAACCTTTTCCGTTTTTTTTTTTTTCAATCCTGTAAACATATATTTTGCCAAAGGCATTTTTTTGATTTTGAAAAGATGAAAACGATGAAATTCAATTTATCCATCACCATTGAAATTTATTACGGAGAAATGTTATCTTGAAAGATTTGAATTCGAGAAACAAAGTGTTATAGTCAGCTCGTAAACATCCATCACATGCAAATGAACGTGTGTGTTGTATTACGCTCAACGATGCATCGGAGCAGCTGCACAGACGATCCCAGCAGGCCTAACTGCTATAACAGATTGCTCTATTCGATGTCAAGTAGACACAATTCTAATTAGCTCTCGTCTGTTTGAACACTCGCCTCTGAAGGTTTACATTTCATTCGCAGATACCAAAGCCCAGGAAGCATCTTTGATGTCAGATCTAACAACACAATTGCCACAGCAATCCTTGCACATCCATTTCAAAAGTTTTATCATCGAGGCAACATTTTTGTTCGATGATTAATAACGTTGCTGACAGACTATACAAAAATATTCAACAGAAACCAATCGAGATGGGAGGAAGAGAACAAAACAGAAGAAATCTTTAGGATTCCTGGAGTATGTTCGTTTTTTCTCAAAAGTCCAGAAAATGCTCAGAGACGAAATCGTCAGAACTAATTAACTGTGGCCCCTCGTTCGCTCGGTCGAGCGCTCGAAATTCATGAATAATTCTGTCAACCGCATTCAACGAAAAATGAAGTCCGTATGTTAATACAGGCCTCGCCCTTTCGAGAGCTTCTGGCGGGGTGGCCAGATAAACACCCACGCGCCGCTTTTCAACTCGTCCCCCTTGTCAGTGCGAGTACCTTTTGTGCGACAATTTTCCACAAAGGCGGATTCGAACGAGCCGTCAAAATGCGACGATTTCGCAAGCTGTCGCAATTGAATCGCGCGATATAAATAAGATGCAGTTTTCTTTTTCTTTCATTTACGATGATGAAGAGACGCAAAATTGCGCGCACGACAATTTGCATTTGGAGTTAATTGCGCGATAATGACGTAAACAAGTTGGAGAGCGCGGTGGTGGGGCAGACCACCGCGCGGTCAGCAAAGAGTCACATAACAATTTTCAGCAGGCTTCAATTCGCATTCCTAAGGTTAATGAGTTGCCGGCGACTGTGCATAAATGATTGCGCTTAGATGAAAGTATTATTCATCGACGAGACGCACGCGCGCACAATTTATGGTCTGCTGTCAAGTTTGTTTTCCGCGGTACTGGAAAACGAGATGACCTTAATGCGGAATTGTTTCGCTGGAAATGAAAATTGAATATCAAATTGACCGCCAAGGTCGCGCGGCTATGATTGTTTTATTATTTTTCAATTACAACTCGCCTCTTACGTCCGTGCTTGAGTTTGCTCTCCCAATCCAATCGCGGATGGTTATTTTACCCCAAAAAACATAGGAAGAAGAAAATATTGAAACACATCAAAGTTTGCAAACAAACATTTTGTAAACAGAGTGCAAAGACAGATTGATTTTCTGTTCAACTGACCTGAATTGGAAAACGGCAGAGAACATCAATAAAACTGTTTGCATTATTCCTTATACAATTTTTCAATTTAAGGACGTCTGCTGAATCTCGGAGTATATAGGTTGGTGTAGGATAATACATCCAACTGTTAGATGCAAATAATGATCTTGCGTCAGTTGGTTCTCCGAACGCTGCGGCTGGTTTTGTGTCGATTTCCTAATGAGATTTGCCGCGATCCACTGCGTCATGTCATCGATTCGGTTTTATCATGTGGCCATTATTATGGTAATCGTTCGGACGATGATTACAAGAAAATGGAAAGTCCGGAAGGGGACAGCATTTCTGGACACTCTGAATAAGACCTAGATTTTTTTTTTTTTTTTTCGGAAACCGATGGAAATTCGGCAGATGTTAAATCCCGAGCCGCTCTTTTGTATGAAAACGACGACGGATCTCTCGGATACAAAGAATTGGTCGCTCCACGATTTTGAATGTAAATGAGCCGAGAGCTGAGTTATGGTCTTGAGTGGTGCGGATAACGCAGTTTTATAGCGGCCACAAAGAAGCTGACGCGCCGAATGGGTGTCGGCTGGGAGACGCGAATATAAAGGCCCGCGTTAATTAATCAATCATCGGCTGGGTTGCGACAATGTTTCATTTCCGGGGCATAAAAATTTTCGCTTCGTACAAAATGTTGATTGGGCCTGTCATTAACCCAGTTACCGCGAATTTTGCATCCAACCTCATCCTCCTCGCTAGAGCTCGCATTTCACGGAATGATTAGCAAGGTCTCGGAAGACCATTAGGCAGTCGCAGACTCGCCGGCCCGACACCTGAGACAAAAAACCTCATCTTCCAAATCTAGACTCTAATTTACTACCCATAAGTTTCAATCACTTGCGCATTAAAAAACCGTACAAATATACAAATTGGCCGGGTGGACGAAAAAAAGAAACCGGAAATGAGTTTACGACGGGCGAAAAGTGGACTTTCGGTGGATACGAGAGAGGCCCCTCGATTCGATCCATCACACGAAACCGCGCGCCACTGTCCTCTTTGCCTACGTAACACTCATTTCGACCAATTTGGCCCTTTTTTTGCCGCCGCCCTATACACAGTCAGGATCTCATCTTCGTTCTCTCCCTCTTGTCCGACGCGCCGTCCCTCTCGCGCGTTTTGCGATCCTCTTCTGCCTCGCGCTCAAAAGTGTCGGTCGTCTTGTTTTAGGAGCCGTCTCACTCGTACGCACCTCTGCAACACCGCCTGGGAAAAGACAGTAGTGACGGATCGTTACCCAGGGGCGTGCTCAACACTTGGCAATTTTTTCCTCACTAACTACACGAAATCATTATCAGCTAATGATTCTGTGCCATTGTCACGAGAACAAGCCTGAATGGAGCGGAGAATTTTGAATGATGGTCATTGATGGATTTTTTTTCTTCCTACAACTGAAAAAGCAGATTTTGGCCCGACTGGGAGGTCGGTTAATGACGGCCTTGCAGGACTCATGATTAGAGGCGATGAAAGGGGATGCAAAAACGAATTCAAATCCTTAGAAGATACAAGGCGTGGATTTTACAATTTCGTATTAGAAAGTCGAGGCGAGGGTTATTTGCCGTTGATTGAAAACGTATACAACTTGTTCTGAAAACAAATCAGAGAATAAATATTGTTCACGCTACAAATTTCACTATGAAAACAATGAGCCCCTGGGTCATTTATGTAACGAAAATTACGATCTTTTTCGCTAAAAATTTCTCCTCTGAATATGTAATGGCATCGAGCGCATTTTTCACAATGAATTACAATGTTTACGGTTTCTGATTCCGTCGCTGCGGCAAAAAGGAATAATAAATAAATTACCATAATGGCAATTTACTTTTCGCAATCGCAAAAACTCGACGAATGAATTATTGATACTTTTGCGGGGCTTGCATCGTAAAACCCGCGACGATAAATTAATTCGGGTTAAAAATCGCACGATGCTTGCAATTTTTTCCTCCATCGATCCTTCTTCGATCCTCCGAGTACTTTTTCCTTTCGAATTTTATTCCCGCAATTTTTTAACCTTTTTTATAATTTCGCCTCATTTAATGGGTCCACCTGACCCTGGAAACATGCCAGCGTACCGACGATCAGTCATGCCAACTTATTGAACAAAAATCGCTAGCTCGCAAGGATTAATGAATCGTAAAAGCCGACTCTCGAACGGCGGCGTTTATGCCAGGCCGCTTATTGTCTTTCGGCCGAGTCTGCGGCTGCCTACCTGCCAGCGAGCCGCACGTGCAAATCGATTAAATTTACGCACTCTCGGCTGACGCTGCCAGTCACAACAAAGATGTTTCCTTTCACTCGCGCTCCAACTTTCTTCGAATTAACACATTTCTTGAAATAGAATAAGTAAAAAAAAAAAAAAAATAAACAACCAAGCAACAACAAATATAACACGCGGTTCGCAAGAAACTTTTGTATCCTCAAAATGTGGCCGTTCGAAGAAAGTTCAATCGAAGGAAAAATAAAACACCGAGGATTTCGGTTCAGATGCTTTCATGCAGATGTAAATAAGTTGTTTTATACATAATTATATACGTTGAAAATTCCCGCTAATGATTCAAATTGTAATTTCACTGAATAATACATGCCGTAGAATTGCACCTCGAAATTATTATTCCATGTAAGAAAAATTAACGGCATACAAGTAAACGTGTCGCTATTCAAAGATTCTTTTTTTTTCGCCGAGCTTAATAAGAGAATCAGTTTTTATGTATGTTGTCGTAAGAAGACGAATTCATTTTCAACGTGTTATTCTTTTGATAATTTTTCATTATCTGACTTTGTTATTATCAAATTAATTTTGATTCGACAAGTTCGTTTGGTATTGTTTTGCAAAAAATAGAATGAGAAAAATGAGACAAATGATATGTTATGGTTTCGGTTGATGGATCATACAATTACAATAATAACCGGCGTGTCAATCGGCGAGTTGGTTCAAGTTCAAAAGTCATATCACAAGTCGATCTCATTGTGTATCAGTTGATCATTGAATCAGCGTTAAGGGAACATTCAAATTATCCCAATAAGAGATCTGTCCGCGGGCGGTCAGTCGTCTCTCGGATCGATACGAGTCATCCGATCAGATGTACCGCCGTAATTAACAACAAACAATGGCGCTCAATGCATGTGCGCTATCGTGTATTAATCGATTACACTTGCGGCCACGAAGAAACGGCGGTCAGTTGTTAATCATCAGCATTGTGCCGTCTTTTCCTTGCTAATACCGTGCTCCGATTGCGTTTCGCCTTGAATATCCGCCGTCGCTAACAGCCTTTGTAAATATCGCGATCGCGGCAAAAAAAATACGTCATTTGTAATTCATCACATCGTTCGGAGTTGCGCAATTACGACGAATGACTTTACGGTAATGATAATTGCCGTGAATTACCGTACGAGTCGAGCATTAACATAAAATAATGCTATAATTAATTTTTTTTTCCACTTGCAAACTGTGAAAGGGTTTGCCGTAAAACGAAATTCCAAAAAGTTATTCGAGTTGCAACGTTTTCTTCTACCAACGTTTTTTACAATTCAAATGGTACATTTTTTTTTAATAAATGACATTTCACCGGGATAATTCTATGAATTAAAAAATAATCAAGTTTTTTGTCCAAAAAGTTATGTTGGTGATTTGCAAAAAAAAAAAAAAATTCAAATTATATAAACAGGAACGAATAATTATTTCAGATTTGAGAAATCAGTTGTGAGGCGCCGGCGAGTATAAAAATAATGCAAGAAAATATGAAAGTCAGCTGGTAACGGCTCGATTCATTATGCCGGCTCTTTTTTACAACGTCACGTTCAAATGAATAATAACAGTGCGCCTCGCTGCTTATCTGTATTTTTTTTATTTATATTGCTAATATAGAAACTTAACATTCGTGTGCTTAGTTAAGAAAAGAAAAAATCTTTTCTCTCTCTGTGCAAACTTCTGAGAAATCATTTCAGCTAGGATGGTTAAGGTTCAACTAGTTACAATGTTACTCACGAACGTATGGTTAAATTAAAAAGCATACAACAGAAGTCAATTTGAAATCGAGAAATAAAGAAAACGTCGAAATTCTAAAATAACCGAATTCAAATGTTAATTTGTTTCTCTTCTCTCGTGATAATTCATGAAATCAAACCTCTCCGGCGTTTTTAGCCCGAAATGATTAAGCCAATTACAGCGCGTGTATCCCGAGATAATCGCGCGCACGTTTGTCGTGAAAAATTCCAACGACAATAATATGTATTTGCACGCAAACAATTATAAGCATCCTCCGTTTTTGACGGAACAACTGAATCGACCTGTAATTTCCTGCGATGGCGTTAAGAGATAGGATTCGTCACTTGTCGCGTCCTGCTAATTGAGATTCAGTTATCTCGGTGGCGGTAAGGTCCGGTCGCGACTAGCCCGAACGCTGCTGACAGGTGTGTGAAAGAGAGGCCTCCGTTGTTTAATATTTATCATCAATCGCGCGCACACTCTTGTTGGCACCTCTGGCACGGGTCGCCTAGCGCGTCCAATTAGAATTCGTGGTGGTCACCGACGAATTCAAGGAAGTTATTAGAATACAACGCGATCGCCATTGACAGATAAGTCTCTCTCTTGGAGTCTCGTGGCTCTGGTTCGGACGATCAGCGACAGGTCGGACAGCACGGAATACCAGATGCTGAACGTTTTGTCCTGTCCGATCTAATCTGTCCATCGATCTTGAAGCGCGCCAGCCGACTCCGAAAATTATTCTCATTCACGTGCTGACGGAGTGTGCGTTTCCTCACGCTGATGGATTTTCTTTGTTCGGCCCAAACAAATCTTTTCCCTCCCCCTCCCAAGCCCGATGATCTTTATTAAATCGAGCTGTAGAATTAGCATCGAATTTGGACCAAGATTTACAGTTGCTTTTCTTTTCTCGTTGCAGACGTCTGCGAGTCGCTGGCCGAGAGACCGTACGGTAAGTTGGACCAATCAATTGATACGTTGGAGGAGGACGTGGTGGAGGCAGGAGTTGGCACCTTGGCAAAAAAGCCGTGCCACATCCGGTCCGGTCAGTCGGAATGCAGTCGTAAAGCACGGCGCTGTTCGGCGCTGTTTTGTCCACCCGAGATTGCGATTACGAGCGGGCCGTGGCTAATATCACGCAATGAGCAGCTCGGGTACGCGTCAACTGGCCCGGGTAAATGACCATCTGGCGGAAACACTTAGCGGTGGACGGGCCGCTTCAAACGGGCCGCGTCAGTCAATTTTTTGCCAACGTCCACGGCATTGTTCATAAAATTTGGTCGATAAGCACGGCTCGCACGGCAAACCTGTTGTCAATTAATATCACATCGGGGAACACGCCGACGTGTACGTTGATCCTCGCTGAATCAACAGGTCCGTTATGAGAGTGTAAAGCGTTTTGAATCTAACCCTCAAGGGGCATGAATCCTTTGCAAGGGTGGCCCCCTTGCTGCGAGCAGACCTACCCCAGGCTTGACAGCCGATTAGGCTAAGATGAGGCTCAGCCCCAGCGGAAAACTTAAAATAACACCGCTCGATCATCGCCAAAACGTCTTCGACGACAGACAACATTCTGCTTTACGCCGCTTAGAGCATAAATCACACGAGCGCCCCTTTTTTTCTCATTCAAATTCGTCCCGAAGCGGGTATAATCGTTCGCCATGACTCGGATCCTTTCGCTGACCGTGGAATGACAGAGGGGCCTGTTCGCAGTGGAATCGTACACGAAAGCGAATTTTCGTTTCGCCAGGTCCAGCCCACCTCGGTCCGCCCCTGGCTCCAGCTGAGTCGGCGAGGGCGGTGGGTGACCTCGCCCGGGGCATCCGCGCTCCTTCTTTGTCTCACCGCGTTTCGCCGTCTCGTCATACCTGGCCCAACCGCCAATATAACGACCGTTCTTACACTTTCGGCTCAAAACGAATCCGAACAGATCGCGACGATGCGCAAGGCCTCGCTCGTTCACACAGTCCGGCTCCTCTGAACCGGGCTCGATAATGGTATTCGTATTCCGTCGTTCGCGACACCGAGTTCTAAGAACAGAGGCAATAAATTCTTACCTTCTTGCCGCGCATGATCGCTGCATGCACCGCTACGTGAACGCGTTACGCCGATCCGTTACGAACTTCTTCTCTCCGGCGAGTCCAAGAAGATCGCACGGACAGGTTGGAAGCGCGCCGGCAAAAAGCTTCGCGACCACAAGCATAGGCAAAGTCCGATGATTTTCTAGACTCATTCATCTGGCCTTATCTTCCTACTCCTGTGCAAGATTTCTGGTAGGGCTTGACGAAAAAGTTGTCGTCCGTTTTCTCCGTCAAGGTCTGTGCGCAGGTAAAAACCTTAACGATGGTTATCTCTGGCGACCTACCGGGAGAATCATCATGGTTTCTGAATCCGTCTGCGGAATCCGCGATGACGACAAAAATGGCGCGCTGGATTGAGACGTCTTATCGTAACGGAATTGCTCGTCCTGATTGGTCTGAAATTTGAAATCAAAATAGGTGATTACACGTTCCATCGTAAAAACAAGTCTTCGGAATCATTGAAAACAGATATATTAAATTCAACCTCCGGGAGGGATAATTCATAAAGATGTTTGAAAACAACTTTTGGATAAAAATGTCATGAATAAGCCGCTATAATTACATTCAAGATTAAACCAACCTTCCCTGACCAGTATACCCGAACAATCATCTGTAATTATGCTTTCCGTAAGAAAGATCCCGACCCGAAAACAAATAGAGATACGAAGCGATGCGTGCAAATCCATTATCAACGGACCGCGATAGAACCGAATTCATGAATAGGCCATGCGAATTCGGCGGATGTTGTTGATCCTTATTACTTCGCGTGGGGAAACCTTTTTTTTCTTCTCTTTCTCTCTCTCTCTCCTCTCTCGACTCCCCTGCGCGATTGCCCATTCCGGTGGCGGCGCTGTCTTTGTACGCCGTTGGACGATGACGGTGCAGGCCGCGCATTCTTCAGGCACTCGAAACAACCTTGTTTCAACGACTCCCGCTACTAATGGCCGTCACTTCGGCTCGATCGGCCGCTTCATTATTGTAATTCGACTTCTATTCGGTCCGGGCGTTTTGTGGGTCCGCCCGAGTGTGAATCATCACAGTTGGTAAACTGCGTGACCGAACCACTTTGGCCCACCTGAACCCGCGCTCTGATCATCAGAGCGCAATTGTTTGAATTTCCCTTCTGACTGTAATCAAGAGGTTCGGGATGGACAGACCTAATGAGGTCAAACTCGGTTTGTTCTTGGAAACTCATCGCTGCCTACACAAATGTTTCTCTCAGTTACAACACATTTATTATATACCCAGGGATAGCGGCCATTTACGAGTTGCTGGAAGCGCCATCAAAACTCTGCTTGGTCGCGTAGTAACAGCGCTTGTTTGTAACGTGGGAAATGCGCGGTGCTTCCTCGGCAGCATCTTCCCCTCATTGATGGACATATCATATCTCCGCCGTTCTGATGATTCCTCCAAGTTTTTCGCAAATAACAACCTCCGAGCCTAAAATTTTCTCGGAACGACAATTCCACGGGGTCCGTCGGTTGCAAGGAGTCAAAACTTTTGTCGTAAAACTGCAGCAGGATGTAACCAGAGGGAGGTACATAAACAAGTACCGTGAGGCCTCAGCTTGTTGCGGTTTCGGTGAATCCAAACCGCTCGGATTGAACCACAACGTCGATTACCAGGCTCGGTCATCCGGCAAACGACTATTAATAATCATTCACGCAGGATATGCGCTTTTCGCAGCGCGATTTAGTGTACAGCGTTTGCGCGCTCAGTTTGCCGACACTGATGAGGAATTCATTTTGCAACCAAGACCCGACGTGAATGCTCCTGCCCTGATGGATAATTTGACTAATGTCAAAGGCCCGGCGTCGGCATTCATCGCCGCCCGCCAGAACAAGAATCTCAAGAAAACGAACACAAAGAAGGATTCGCGCGCGTTGATTAATTGGCCTCGCACTCTGCACAGGGCCGAGATCGAAAAATCGGCCGGCGCGATTTTATTGGCCCCGGGCATTATTCATCGGCCGAGTCGGTTCGCGCCATTTACATTGTGTGTTTTGTGTCCCCTGAAAAGTCAATGTCACGTCGCGTACGTGAGCAACCGGGGGGAAACGAAAAAAGAAACGACACGCATCGTTAAAAATTCACTTAGTGTACCGGTGCATCAATATTAATAAGCAAAAAGGACATTCTCCGCAGCCCGGCCGTGTACACTTTTACTTCCGTTCCTCCGCCGTGATGTCAGTTTCAGTTGCACTCGTCGTGATTTCCGCTTTCACTTGTTCATTATTGATACCATTTCACCGGCTCTGATTTCGTTCAATTTCATCTGTATCTTCGTTTTTTTTTCTTTCGTTGTCTCAAGTAGCCCCGGGGCGAGCAGAGAGCATCACCCCGACAGGAAACGGCCGCGCGTTTTCGACTCTCTATTTGATTTTTGTCTTCTGAGAATTTATTAAAATATTCCCATCAACAAGCGGCCCGGCTTAATAATAGTGTTGAAAAACGCACCGGCGAGGATTTATGTGGCCAGGTGGGTGGCGCCGGCGAATTATAATTGCTTTCTGTGATTTGGGAAAGTTCCGAGGAGAAAAACCTTTATCCAGCATACATATTTTTTTTCAAACCCGTTGATACCAAGTCCGGCGAGATATTGCAATTTCGGATGTTGCCTTCACGCCTGTCGGACACAGTTGTCGGTCTCTCAAAGCGTTATAGGTATGGCCGACGGACAATTGCGATCGAAAGCACACCCAAGACACGTGGAGCGCATGTGCTCTCCGCCATTCGGGCTCTCCGTTTAGTCGTTGCATGATGCGCGCCTATCCATCACTCTGTATCATCATTCGGCTTTCGCGATGCCGCCCCCTCCGGCGATTTAATCTAGTTTGTATCGGGCTTTGTTAATCGCAACCGCACGTTAATTTGTCCCGGGTGAAAGGGAACTCAAAATATAAACTACCGTTTGTCATTGCCTTGATTTTGACTGAGCGACGATAATAAAAGCGATAAAAGAAAGAAAGAAAGAAAGAAATAAAAAGAGTTGCACTGCTTTTTGAAGCGAATTTCTTTTTTTTGTATCTGAGCGAATGGCGGATCCGAGTGGCTATTAATCGACGCGGATCAATAAACCGGTGACCCCACCGCGGTGCGTTATACGAATTTGATTGAACAAACAGAGCAGATGAAACAACAAATTGATAAGCTGCGCGCGGCAAACATCTGACGGGACCGGGAGATGGCGGCAGGTCAGGGCCGGACGCGCGGTTTCACGTGAGAGTGCGCCATTAGCATAGGAGCGGGACCCCCCACGGCGAGCCCGGGCACACCGCATGGTACACACATTAAAGAGCCCAAGCCTGATATATAAACCCTATAGTCGCTGATTTATGAATCGAACGATTCCTTTAATTATAATACGATACTTATTCAGATGAAGCGTGCGGGGCCCGGAGTCACGCTGCTATATGGTAATCCGGCTGCGTTCCTCCCCGCTGCTCCATATTTCGCGACGCGAGCCCGCGTAGGCGCGATTCTGGGTTAATGTACGATTGGCTATGCATAAAGAGTTGGCGATGTCAAACGCGACGACGGGCTTCCTGCGCCGGATCGTTTGCATGCCAATGGCCCTTTGCAATTCCAATCAGACATTCATACCGCTAAGCATATTTCGGTCACGCTTGGAATCTGGTTTACGACAAATATCCACTCCATTGTCTTCGGCTACCTTCGGTTGCATTGTTCGTGATTGATGGCCCCCGGACTCCTCGCTGATACCGAAATCATCCGCGGCTCATTAGGCTGTTAATAGTGTCCCGGGGTCACGTGGACCCAGCTGGATCTGCGAACATCAAGCGTTATTATTATCAGACAGTCGGATCGTGAAATCCACCGTACTTGAGATAATCTTGTGATTCATAAACCGGAGCTAATTGTAATTACGTTGTAACCAGCCGCGATGTATACCTGCCGCTTTTTTGTCGCGTGTCCAACTCCAAAGCTCCGCTGGGTCGATGAAGGATTGTCGGATCCTTCTCTCGTTTCTCTCGCTCTCCATCTCATCCCCCGGCGAAGGCTCATTTTTCGTCGAGTCCGCTTTATTGTCCATTGTTTCTAATACGTGTGATCTCATCGCACTAACCGGGCTTTATGAGCGATCCCGCGCAGATTGCAGTGCCGATTATTACGCGTGTATAATCGAGATGGAAAATTTGATGAGTAATTTGAGTCGAGTCATTAACGACCGCGAGAGAGGCTATCGCGCACCGCAGCTCTCTTCATTTGCCTTTGATTAGATCCTTGCGCGCGATACCTTCGCTCAGCCTTTTTATCCCCGGGACGAATTTGCAACTTTCACCTGCAACAATTCAAACTTTTGTTAATCGAAATGAAATGAAAAAAAAAAAGAAGAATCATCAGTTTAAGTGAAAAAACTACTCATTTATTTACAAAACAAACAACTTTCATTATCCCCCTCTGCTTTTCGTGCAAATGACAAAAGAATAAAAAAAACAGAAGAAAACGATGAAGATCTGCATGAAAACAAGAATGTTTTGCAGCCGACTTTGAAAGACACCGTTTTGTTTACAAACAACTGTATAGTACAAGTGAACTCGTGACGTCCTTTAACTTTTTGCCGACCTTGGTTGCAGTTGGCAAACAACGCCCGACGTCCTTTAATGGGGCCGTACCAAAGTGAAAAAACCTAATCAATTGTATAGTGTGTAGAGTCATTGGCGGCTGCGCGTGAAATGCGGCGATGAAAAGACGCGGGCACTTGTTGTTTCAAGGACCGTCCGCGGGCAACGCTCACTCGCTTGATTAACGAGTGTTTTCAGATGCGAAGTCCACTCTGATTGATATGTTTGCGCGGGGCGGTTACGACGGTGCTTAGGTGGAGCCACCATCCACTTCTGCACGATGATTTAAGGCCCATATTTTATGCGCCCTTGGCACCACTTGGTACCTGTATTATTGAGACGTTCGTGTGTGAGAAGAAAAGAGGAGAAAAGGCGCGCGCGCGCACCTTTCGCGTAAAAACTAGCGCTTGAGTTATCGCACGAGTGACCCTTGACCCGTGACCTCGGGATGATATATTAAAACTTGCAGAACAGCGATTTCGATTTTTTCGGAATATTGATTTTGAATTTACTTTGCATCCGCTAACAACACGGTGGGATTTCAAAGTGAATTTGATGTTCGCTAATGTTTTTTTAACGGCTTGGGAACGTTATTACGAAAGTTTTTTTTTAGAGGTTATAAAACCGTTTTGTTTCGACGCTTATCAGTCGTTTCGTCAAGTCGTCGAACTCTCGGATCTCGCTCGGAAAACAGTAAAACGGAGAATCGGCCGGGTTACCATATCGTGCATCTGTCCGGGATAATTACCGTACTCACGAAAGGACGTTGCGCGAAGATTACCGATCTCGCCAGGTCTTGAGAAGCGATAATTCCCGCTCTTGTCTATCATCTTCCACGGTATCTTTATTTTCTGCCGTCACTCGGCGCATCGATTGGAAAAGATCGCACGGCATAATTAAAATGAAAGAAAAACGACAATTTTGTATAAAAGCCGTCACCGGAAACCACGTCAATTTTATCCACGCCGAGATCAATAGGTCAGGCCCAATTTCAGGGACATTAAATACACTTTGCAGAAGGAAAAAAGGAGAAAATGGTTCGATAAAAACAGTTAAAATGTAATAATGCAAAGCACACGCGATACATTTCTCACGATTTATGATGTGCGTAAAACGAATCGACAATGTAGAGAAGATTCTTCTTCTTCTTCTTTTTTCAGTTTGTTTTTTTGCCCCGTGAAAAAATTGTATCAATTTTTCTGCAAGTATAAAATCATTATAGCGCTCAAGCGTTTAATTAATATAAGCCGTTGCATTTGCATGCCAAAGCGTAACAGTTTGTCAGACGAGCGATAAATTTGCAAACGCGTTGTTTTAATAAGCGATTTGAATTGGTATGCAATTTTGCCGGGTTTCTATATCGCCCGACGTGGCGTATCGATGTTAATCCGACCGAGGAACTAATAGTCTGCAAGGGCGCCATAAATCCAACGCGATAGG
The DNA here is from genome assembly GCA_025266255.1 of Trissolcus basalis. Taxonomy (NCBI): domain Eukaryota; kingdom Metazoa; phylum Arthropoda; class Insecta; order Hymenoptera; family Scelionidae; genus Trissolcus; species Trissolcus basalis. The sequence continues at coordinate 37,565 of JAAMPD010000040.1, forward strand.
ATAATGAGAGGCACGCCACAAGTTGATGAGTCCGGCGCGATCGCGTCGCTGCGCCAACATACGCTCGCTCGCTCAGATTATCCCTGATAATTAACGCTCATTCCTTTTTCTTAGTGCAATTTAAAAAATTTTTAATCAACTGGCACCGCATTTTTGTGATTCGCGTAGAAATTTAATTCCCCTTATCGATTAATCAAAAATTTAATTTAAAATTGAAAAACTCCACAAAATTGAATATGAGAGATCTCCTCGAAACACGCGTCTCACTTTTTATTGTTTATATTCCAATCGAAGGTGCGCGATAAATCTTTATCAATTTCTTTCAAGTGAAAATATATAAAAAAAGAAAAACAACGACTGATTTCAACTCTAAGTTCAACATTAACGAATCAATAAAAATTGCTGCCAACTGTCAAGATAAGGGGAAGTCAAACATATTGCAATACCATCGACGAAATCCTTCGAAAAAAAAATAGCCTGTAACTTCTTGCGTGTATTTAAATTCAAACGATGAGATTACGAGTCAATCACCTCGAGCCAGTTTGTACATACAAAAATTTCTCACTTATCGATATTTATCGATACCAATGACCGATAACGCGTTAACGCGTTTAAAAATAATAATCCTGATAAAATGCGCTTTTGACCCAGGAATCAAAGGTGGAGAGAGAAACGTCGGAGTGGGGAGTTTGCCCGTAGGTAACGAGCAACGACGGAAGTTTGCCGCGACATGTTCGCGTACCTCGACCGTGTGATAAAATAACTTGAATAAACAGCACCGGAGACAAGATCGAGGGCTGCACAACGAACCCAGCACCGAACGTCACGCAGTCAATTCTCTTCTTCCTCCCTTTGCTGCTATCTTTTTTGAAGAAACAAACAGCACTGCAATTGTCTAACTGATGAACAATAGTTTATTTGACTTTTCAATTTTTCCTCTTTGATGTCAATACGCAGAGCTTTATTATCTGAAACATAACAAAAACGTTGTAAACTTTTCTCTCTCGCAAATTATATTAACAAACTATCAAAATGTTATTGGATTCTTATTTTTTTATTAAATCAACAGTGACGCTCTTCATTTGCCGGACAATCAATTTTAAAATTATATTTCAGACTTTGAGTTAACAAAATGTACACTTTTATGACACAAATTTCGGTTGGAAATTGCTCTTTCATAATTTAATTTATATTAATGAAACGTGTAAGAAGCGCGCATAAAACTTTTAATATGCAATCTTCCGAGGGAGATAATTTGGCGATTTCAATAAATAGGTCGCAATCAGAGAGATTGTTGGGATTGTGGAAAAGATATAAAATGTGTGCGAACGAAATGTGATAATTATGTTGAGAACTTTTTGTGAATGAAGAAAACCTAATGAGCTATAAATATGAATCTACTATGATAATTTGAAACTTGTACTTGTGAATTGTGTAGCCGTAAAAAAGTCAACGTTTATGACTCGACGGAATTATGCAATTCAATGCTTAATCACTGCAACATGAAACACTTACCCAAACAAATCATGAAAAAAAATGTTCAATAAAACATAGAATTATGTTAATGAAGCCAAACGTCCCCCTACCCCTCCCCTTCTTCCAAGCAGGGATATAAAAATGTTTGGGATATTAAAAATTCGTGCGAAATCGTAAAAGTCTGCATAACTTGGCGGTTTTAATAACAAAAAATCCATTGTGAGAAAACCGCGAGAACAATATTTCTGCTCTCTCGTTTCAATTCGTAACGCGAGTTCGATAATTTTGTGCCAATAAATCGACCGAATGGAATAATTCGCGGAGTTTGTGGAAATTCTAACGAAAAAGAAAGAGGAATATTATGAAGAAAAAAAAAAGGCTGCGATAAATTTTGTTCTGCGTAACTTCCCATAAAAATGCGCGGCTCTGCGCCGTAAAACGAAACATTATATCGATCGGCACACAACCCAACATTTGCAACGATAAATCGAAAACAATTGTGTCCGCGGATACAGCGAAGCTCGCGACAGAAAGACCTGCCAGCAACAAAAGGTCCCGGGAGTTATTTTCCGTCTGAGCTGCTCCCGCTCGAATAGGTAAAAGTCGACACGAATAAACGGAAATTTTCCCTTTAAAATGCGAACAGATGAGTGGCCGATGCAGCGCCGCCCCGGAACTCGAGCGCGATAAAGGAAAGCGGAAGGGGATGCTGGTCCAACCGGCCTTGCAAACTCGCTACGAATCCATTCCGACTAATACGTTATTTAATTTCGCCCGGGCCATTGTCCAACGCAACCGGAAATGATGTCGTGGAATCCTCGTTTCGTATTCCAAGCGATGCTAATGTTGCCCAAAAGTAAAAGCCGTCCGAAAAATCGGCGCGTGAAAGTCGACGCTGAGTGCTGGGTTTTAATGATTTGATGTCGGTACGTGAAATTTCAAGGTGCAATCAAATTCGAATCAAGAGCCTTCAAAAGTAACAGTTCAACTTTTATGATTCATTTTTAATTGAACCTCCATTAACGCAACATTATAAAACTTAACATTTTTGTTACAATTCATTTTTCAATGCACAATTTTTACCATCCTTTTTTGTCATTTTTAATCAGTTTTTAATTCATCAAGGACTTTGAAGTTTGATTTTAATTTATGGTAGTTCCATTCATGGATGAAATTGGTCAAAACAAACAAGTTTGCGAGAGAAGTTTTCTACGGTTTATGCAGAGAGCATAAACAGAAGCAAAAAAAAAACATTTGCGTTCCAGTGTATAAGCAGGACTAAAATATTTTGTTCGACGACAGAGAGTGATTTGGAATAATATATTTATGATAATCCCGAGGTGCGATATTTTTCGATAAAATTACGGCTATATAAACATAGAAGGACAGAACAAAAACAAAGGCGAAGCCATGGAGATAGCGCTGGAGACGTAAACCCTTTATTAGATTATCGAACGAGTGTGGCGACTCCTTCGGACCCTTCGAGCTTATTGTCTCATGCCGAACTTCTTCGAGCACCCCTCTTGACACCCTCTCACCACACCCACGCCTCATCGAATTTATTTATTTACGCACTTTTAAAGCGACTTCCTTCGAAGACCGTCAAATTGACTGGAAATTGATTTCGCCAATCGTGCGCCGCGTTCTTTCATTTTTTTTCTCTCACTTTTTCTTCCCACCTTTGCTTGTTTCCTCCTTTTTCCTTTCCTTTCAAGAAAATCGTTCGAGCACAGTCGTGCGAGAAACATTTCGCGTTACATGCTGCCCTCTGCTAATGCTTCCTAAAACTATACACGCGCCAAAGTAATTTTTCTAGAACCATTTTTCAGAATTCAAACAGAAAAAAAGACAACTTTTAAATAATTTTCAATGCAAATACAGATTTTATTATTATTATTATTATTTTTTTTTCAATTAAAAAGATAAAACTCGAGGATGAATAAAAATTACCAATTTAAGAGAATGAGGTAAAAAACAACTGTGACACAAAAATCATTGACAATGTCATTAATGCATATTTACATCAATTTTAATTACCGCGTGGACAATAATAGAATGTCATTAGCGTTGCGCGCGTGCATATTTTCGTACTTGAAACTAAATCATAGTACTGATATCTTGGATATCAAGCTCAACGGTTTACGTCAACGAAATCATACCTGTTTTTCATTTCCGCAAGTCGCGTTAAATGAGTATCCGCTCGTGTGCAAATATTATGTCACACATTCGGATCGCGTGCAATTGCATGGCATTGAATTATGTTGCGTGTATGCGCGCATTTAGGCGACTCATTGGCGTCGATAAGTCGAGAGCATCTGATCGACAAAAAAGCTCACTTTTTATCAGTCCCCAACATTTGCTTCTTATAATTCTGTCTGCTGAAAACAAAAATAAAAAATTAAAATTAAAAATCAAATAAACATTAATATTAATTTGTTTCTAATACTGAAAATTTTTAGTTCTCTGTTTGATCTGGCTATTAGAATGAAGTATTGATAATATATATACAAAAAAACATATATAAACTGAAACAGCTGTACGGCGTGAATTTTTCTGAACGTACCCTAAACTTTTGTAAAGAACAGAGCATGTACGTACTACGTGCACTCGGAGGAACAATTATTGTTGCTTATTTAAATATGATAAAAAACCACGTAATGGACAAACAATCTGGAGATGAATCTGCGTGTATAAATAATGATTGTGTTATCAAAGGTATGTGACGGCAATTTTTTTAGTTCTATTTGTCAGCACTGCTGATTAGCCGCGAATTCAAAACATGTGTTCATTCCACGTGATTGCTCACATTGTATGAAGATAAGTCGCAACTATTGATTATTTATACATAAATGTACAAACAAATTGCCGAGAAATTACGCTTTGCACTTTGATGACAAAATCTTTATCGCGTGATATTAAATTAATAAAAAATCTTTTAATCGTTGTCTAAATCTAATTGATTATACATTAATTCTCCTATTTTTCAAATACTTCAGAAAGTTGAATTCATTTTGTTGGCTCTTAGAATTAACAACTGAGAATAAAAATTAAGATTTGTTTAAACAGGAAGGATACCGAGTTTGCAAAAACACTGTACGAGCAAAGAATTAAGCAAATCCGAAATCCAAAAAACGAAGACGGTAATTTTGGCTCGAGTTCATTTCCTCCGCAAGATTGTTGAAGAAGAAACACGAACCCTGGTTGCGCGTGCAACCATGCGGCTGGCCGGCGTATTGAATTGTCATAAAGCATTCGCGTGCATCGGCCCGAGTTCATTGTCCTGTCATTCACTCATCAACCCCCGCTCATTCCGCCCGTCTTCGAAGACGCTAGCAGACAAAAAAATAACCACCCCTAATTCCTCTTTAGACGCCGATCCAGCCAGCGATTCGAGATTAGTGCGATATCCCTCCTCTGCAACTGTTACGTCTTGGGTGCACTTATCTAAACATTCCCTCATATAAACCATCGCATACAAAAAATGTTTTCCCCCCCTAACCATTTTTGAATTTGTATATCATTTCTCCGGGAATACGTGAAAGTTAAAAAAGATGATAAATCACCCCCGAACAATAGACTAGATTAAGCGATTGGTGGTTCGGTGCATGAGAATTGCGTTTTTTAATTTGCAGAGATATTTTTCGCGACCCCCTTTTACGTAGCTGCGTAAAAAGTGTGTGAAAAAGCGTTATTTTGGGGTGAAATCTGACGCCACAGCGACGGTTTTTTTTCCTTTTCACGGCCATGCTTAACCCCCTGACACGAAGAATCACGGGGTGCAGGTAAATTTCTCGTAATTCTGGAAGATCAGCGCGCAGATGATGAAAGGCGGTGGGGCAGAGGGGGGCATACGCATCCTGCATATTCACCGATTCGGCTAAAATCATGGAGGGTACAAATAAAAAACGAGAGTCTATTCTCTCGCGCAACGGGTAAAACTCGAGGTTCTTTAGAAATTTCGGCATTCTGGGTCATGGGAATCCGCCTGGATCTTGGAAAATAATGTTCGACGTTTTTTCGCCTTTCTCTCGTCTTTTTACTTGCACTTGAAAGGGGTTCTTTAACCGAAAGTGGAAAAAAAGCTGAACGCCGGAGCTGTCAATCTGAAATTCAAAGTGCAAACGTAATTGAATATTGGATTAATGCATGTTGTAAAAACCTTCTCTTTTTTTTGCGTCTCTTTTATAACTCAATTTGGACTTTGTTTTTATCGTACTTTTCTCAGGAATGTTGATATACAAAATTATGCTGATTCAAGTACTCTTTGCACTTAAAAGTTGTGATCAATAGTTTCGATATTCAGCTCTTTGACAAAATATCTGGACAGTAGATATGGTTTGTTGACACAATAGCACTTTTCGGGGGCATCGACCGTGGGTTCGCTTCACATTGTCATCCAAAAGATAATCGTACAAAGCATGATTCAATAAAGTTCCAATATTAATTTTTCCAATTGGTTTTCATGAATTGCAAAAAGATAATTTAATCACTGACAAAAATAGATTATGATGAAACTCCATACATGTAATATAAAATTATTATTTGGGTATCAATTTATTTTATTTTATTTTATTTTTGCTTTTTGGTTATATAAGATAACAGTATTGACTATACATATACTGACTCAAAAGGAGGTGTGCCCTTATCAGTGTCCAACTTTGACATAATTTGTACGATTAAATTTTTTGTAATTATTCAGCCACCAAGCTAATTTGTCGAAAACACTGTCAAAAAAACTTATAAAATTATGAGTTTAAATGATTTATTTTGAAGATTCAAGAACTTTTCTTTGAAATACTAATTTGGACTTTTAATTTTAATCGTTTGATCGCGAAAAATCATTTAATGAGTAACAACAACATCACCGACAAATTTAACGGCCTAAATGATATTCTTTCAGTTACACTAATTAAAAAGGCAATTAAAGTATACGAAAGACTCACCTGCTTTAATTCGAAGACGGTGACGTGTTTGTCGCGTGTCCAGGAAACACACACGACTTGGCGAAAAACGTAACTTTTTTTCTGCCAATTATAGCTAATTGCGTTACGGATCGAATTAATCCAATTATCGCAGAGGTCCGATTTCCATAATCTGTTGAGTTTTAATCAATATTCCATAACAGCCAGTGACAGATAATGACGGGTTCATGACACACTTTGCACGCATGAGTTCACGTTGTAGATACACCTGCAAAATTTACGATATACATTAACATATTTATAATCTCGATTAATAAACAGTTAACATCAATCTTGATTAATCTGATTTCATAAATTAATCATCAGATTAATTTACGAAATTAAAATATCAATAACATTGTAACTTGAAAACATTCTTCTGAACAAAACTAAAACAATCAAAATCGTTATCTTATACAAATTTTGTTTAAGAATGTTAAATTGAAACATTGTACATTAGAGTACATAATAAAGCAATTTGTGCATTGAAATGAATGAGTGCCTCATAAGTTTTGACAAATGTAATTCGAGTTGATAATTGAGAGGATATTTTCCGGGTGCAAAATGTCGGTTAGAAAAGCATCGTCGCAAATATGCACATTAACAGGCGCGCTGCATTGGTAGTCGTCCGGCCAATCGAGTTATCGAGCGACAAACACGGGCACCCCACCAGCTGTCGCTTCGCGACATGCACACGGTTTACTTTAAAGATTTTTCATCCCGCGCCCCGCCATCGTTTTTTCCGTTCTCCGTCGCCAGTCAGCGGTTGGAGCTGCGACACAAACGACGAGAAATCAAAGGCCGCCGTGAGCGCACGTCCTCCACCGAAGACCGCAAGACGTTAAACACTTTTCTTTTCTTTTGCCCCCCCCCCCCGACTATCTGCTTTTTTCTGTCCGGACTATTTCGTGGCTTGAGAAAAAGAAAAAGAGTCATGAAAATCGCACCGACATTTTTAATTATATTTTGAACGACCCCGGGGCGTTTAAAATAAAACTTCTTTTTTTATTTTCATTCAGATTATCTTTCGAGGTCGATGCACGGAGGAGCCAAAACGACCCGCCGTTTATGGTGGCAGTAGATCGTGTGGCACGATAGGCGTTATGCATTTATGCAACCGAGTATTCCCCAATGAAAGCGCACACAATGACGCATAAGTCTTCTCGTGGCTGTGGGAATCACGCTGACATTCTGCCGAATCATTCGCTCGTCAACCGCCGGCTAATTAATCCTGTATTCATCGCAAGAAAATCGCATGAGATTATACATTCATGCGAATTTACACAAAGTTTTAATTTGTTTAACATATCTGGTCGAAAATTTATGTGCCATTTTTTTCGTTCCAGTAAAACATTCCATCCGAAGATTTTATCACACTCAAGCAATTTTCCAAAACGATTTGTGCCTTTTCAACAATTCTAATTTGAACATTTTTTTTTTCAACGTCGTTTATATAATTTTCTACATTTGAATTATTTTTACAAACAAACATTTCGAAATCATTTTTTTTACAATCATTACTTTTTGTATTTACTTTATAAATTACAATCGTATATGATTCAAGTTTTGATTGAAGTTGAAACTTAAAAACCTAATTGATTCGGTGTGAATTTCATAAAACACACAAACATTGAAACAACTTGAAATTATTACACCGCACCGACAAACAAAGGATCACTAATTGGCGTGATGTAAACGTTCGAATAATTAAATGCATCTTACAATGAAGAAGAAGAATCCCCGGCGTTAGAGGTTAAATCATTGATGCTAATATTCCGACGGTTCTTTATCAACCGGCTGACATAAAAAGTAGCCAATAATAGTCGCCGCCATTTAATAAACATAAACAGTTAACCGCTGCGAATTCCACTCCATCATCTCAGATTTCATTACATAGCCACGATGAAATTCCTCCAGTTTGAAAATATCCTCCTTTTATGCGCTTGTTATTTTCCAGATTTTGTTGTAACCCCCGATGGTTTGTTATTTTCCTTTTTCTTTCCTTCGGACTTTCGTTTTTACATCACCCTTTACAACTTTAGGAAACAAGATCGAAAGTACAAGTGCGGTTATCCTTTTTGTACCGGAAATTGCGTGTCTTGGTGGTTTCAAGTTCGACGATCGGTTTTGACAAAGGGCCTAACTCGTGCCGCGGGTCTCCTGTCGTCGAAATAAAAAATGAAAACGAGGCATTGCGTAACGGCATCGGTCCCATTGTGCAGCGCCACCACCACGCACAGCCAATCCGCGTTCGTGTTTGCGTAACTGTGTAAGCGCGCATAAAATGCAATCGGGGAAAAGTTTAAAATGTTTGAGAAGGGTGTCTCGGCGTGCTCGAAAAAAAAATGTTACGGTGAGGGGTTGAGCGCGGATAAAGCGCGTGCCACCAGTTTTATCCAACTTATTTGAAGCCCGACAAAAATTTATTTTCTACTTCGAAAACTGAAACAATTAAATTAAAAGGAAAAAAAAGTTTTTTTAATCGTTTGATCAGAATGGCTGGTAGGAGATGAAAGATGTATCTGAAAGCGAGGTGTATCGTTTAGTAATCTTTCGGCGACTAGAAAAAAAACCTTTTTTTAATACATCCCCGGAGTTGAATCGTCCCCCGCTTGCGGCCAAAGTGGATAAAAGCGTGTGTGGAGGATGACAGAAGCGAACGCAGATGCTCCCATCTGAAATGGATAGATGTGTAGCGGTGACGTGTGTCGGCCATTGTAATTTTAAAATCGTAAAGCCAACCCCATCTCATAACCCATTATGCGTGGCATGGAAAACATCCCGTCAATATGGCCCCGTGATTCTCAATGTAACGCACTTTTTTATGTTACATTAGCCAGATTTGAATTCCACGTTGCTACAAGAAAAAGAATAAAGTAATAGACCCGTCAAGCTTACGTCTTCAACTTTCAACAAAAAAACACGACCTCTTTATCCGAATCACAACGTTTCTTAAAAGACAAACAGAAAATTCAATACACAACAAAATCGAAGAAAAAAAAATACATTTCTTATATTATTTATTTCTCATCGTTACGAAATAAATTTATTAGAAATAAAAAACGGTATGGAAAAAGCAATCTGATTGGAGAAGAAAATTCAGGACCAAACTCCCAGTTTAAACTATGGTTTTCAAAATGGCGGTGTAGTCTGCGAATCACATGCAGATTGGCTATAGGTGTCGGTGGAACGGAGTTATGTATCGGGGTGGCTTCTTTGCAACCCCGTTCGGAGGGCGGTTCGCGCGTGCGCTCAGGTTATCGCGTGCTCGCACATTTGACTGCCTCGGTCATTTCCGGCCAAGAACCTTTTTATCACGCACCTTCGTATCGAACCGTCACTTCAAATTACATCTTTTTATCTCGCACGCCCAAATGCCACAAACTATCCGGCCACCCAGAAACGTCAATCTTTGGTTTTGCAAAAAATGAAAGAAGCACAAACCAATTTCTCGCAGTTTGGATTTTCAAGAACACCCGAATAATGGCAATTTGAGTCGGTTTTTTTTCTAGTCTCGCGGCATGACAATACAGCTCCCGGGGCTAATTTGAATAATTGTGACGCGAAGGGTGTGATTGAAATTGCGCACAAATTCGCTGAAATTATAAATACGCTGCGTGAATGTGCAACGAGGGTTGGAGCGATTCGTGTGTAAAAGTGTCACGAGTCGGGGGTTTTATCGATCGACGGACTGTGACAAGGGTACTCAGCAAGAAACGGGAAAGCCTGGCTCTCCGCAGATGAGAGAGCTCTGTTGGATCTTTGACCTCCGATTACTAAACATACTCGTCGCTACAACTCCAAACAAGGATGATAAAACGAAGCTGAACATATCCGACCCAACAGAGAATTCATTCTCATTCCAAGGCGCGCGTTTCCGAAAGCTCCGGCCATGTTATTTGTTCGACGAATACGACAAAAAAAACACCTTTTATGATCTCCAAGGCCTGGAATATAATATACAACCGTCGTCGCCACAATATTGACCGATCAAATTCAATAACAGCTAATCCCATCGTGCTCCAATTAAACAACTTGGATGTACAATTTACAATGGTCTTTGTATATCTTTATGACGTGACGTTGTTTTTTTAAACCGGCTGATATCGTTATCGGGGACGTGAAATTAACGAAGCATCTGGACGAACAAAATAAATCGATCGATTCCCTAATTACAATTGCATCAATCAGCTTCATCGAATTTGTCGACAAAACAAAACTAGAAACCGACTGCCTTTGTCCCGAAAATAAAGAACTCGTGAGCGCTGTCACAATCGCGCTCGAATTATCTCGAAGTTTGATTTTTCGTCAATGAACGATAAGCGGAGGGATTGTTTTTTTGACGGCGCTTCAAAAGATGAGGAAAGAAAAATAAAACTGGCCGCCCTCGCTTCCGCTTCTCGGCGAATCACGAATAAATAGCTATCAATCAAAAATATGATCGCGGCATTTTAGAGCCACAGTTCGGTCATAAATTAAGCACGGCGTCGTGCCAGGGTCGCTTTTCAAAAGAAATTCACAACGCTGATGATACCGGCAATAATTAATCTCGATATGTGATGCGATTGGCTGGATGATGTATGAATCATGTTTAAGACCGAACGTTAAATAATTGTGATTGCCGTTAATTGCGATTGTAAAGAATATCAGCTCGACTTTATTAGCGATAAAAAAAAGTCGTTCCGTTTAGTTAAATTAACTTGAGCTGCATAATTCATCAAAGTTACTTCTTTTTGTCAAGTTGATTTCGATGGATGAAATTCGTTCAAGGTTGAAGAAAGTTGAAAAATGGTATCATTGGAGGATCCTTTTGATTTTGATCATCGTATCAGCAGGATTCACGTTTGAGCCATCTCTTTCATCTCAAACAAAGAGGCAGTATCATCGATAGAGGTGATACTAGCAATTTACTTATTGGAATATGGCTGCATGGCCCGCGGCATGCGTTCAACTCGGTTCCTCTCATGTCCTAAGCAGGATTCAATTTGGCTACCGCGTTCGAGTCCACCTTCAAAGAAGAATCACCATCTAGAGCCACCCTCGGTCGTAGGTCCGCCTTCGCTATTAATCTTATATCGGACGCTTTATCCTCGAGAAGCTCCTCGCGCACCCGTCGCCCTCCGATTCAACCCTTGGCCGATCTGGAATTTTCAATTCTTTCGAGCATCGCTGCAAAGCAGATTATATTCGGCTGGCTACGTTAATACATTCCTACGAAAGCCAAAGATTACACACCGGCAAAGGAAGAGAACTCCTTGCAATCTCCTATTTCTCCTAGCTTCTTGTGAAATGTCTTTCCACTTCTACCTGGCGGAGGAAAAGTCAAACGGAGAGAAAAATGTCCCACCAAATTGAAACCTAATTTCAATTCAATCTCTTTTTCTGCCTTCTTTCAAAATCAAAAACGACGGCAAAACAATGACGCCGAAGTATAAATTTTCCTCTCGATCCTCTCCGAGTCGATTGTTCAGAGTGGTAATCCTTATTAACGCGGTGGCAAAGTTTCTCGATTAAATCGAACGCTCCGCTGATTAATGATGGTGTTTGTCCGTTCGCAAGAGCGAGCTTCTACGTCTCCTGCAGCAGACGCTGGACATCAGCCAGGACGAATAAGTAATGTAGAGGTCCATTATGCTGAAATGCTGAAGGGTCCGTTCGGGTCAGCCAATTCCCCGGAGAGCCGTTAAAGTGAAATACTTCTGAATGCAAGGTGGCTGGCCGAAGTCCACCCTTGAGGCTTGCTCCTTGTCCGGTTCGCGGCGCTCCGATCGTCGTCTCACTCGCTCGCCCTCCGTCTGAAAGAAGAAAGCCTCTTAAAACCCCGAGCGTAGGTAAATCGTTGTTATCTGGACACTGATAAACCTGTGAATGGAGTTCGCGCGGTCTCCGCCGAATGAACGCGAAGGGAATGCAAAGAGCAAGGCGAAAGACCATTGGCGGACAATCCCGTCTTGTCACCGGGGGAATTCAAACGAATGGCCCATCGTTTTGCGCAGAATCAAGCCGAATCATTGATTAGCGGCCGAACGTGTTTATCGAAAATTGGTTCCATCCGCACTTTCCCTCCGAATTAGAATTCGTCCCTCTCCGATGTCCAGAAACTTTCCTTGGGATGCTAATATTTGAGCTGAAAACAGGCCATGTGGTTTGTGTAAAATATGTCCGTCCAACGGAGAGTCCTAGCGAGGAGATAATTTAATTTTCCGAATATGCGGGGGCTGCTTCGTTTGCTTCGGCCTGCAGGATAATGCCTCGGGCTCAAGGACCGGACCATGCAAACACCACGAGATTAAAAGAACCGCTGCTCCGTATTAGGGATCCCGCACGACAAGCCCGCCCTGGGCGACGAGCAAAATGAACACAACTTTAATATTCCTGGGGAAATCCTCACTCTTCAAACATTCGTACGAAACTTTGCAACTCGCAGGAAGGATGGAAATAGAAATCATAAATGTGGTTCATTGTGAATAAAAGCGTTGGAATCATTTCCACGGTGTGAGAAAATAAGAAGTGGCTATTCTCCAATATTGATTAGCCGACGCCCCTAGTTAACGCCGACTACATTCTCCCTGCTTCTTAACCAATTCTTATTCGCCTGCAGTGAAGCGCTTCCGCCCCCCAATCAGCTGCGTTTCATTTCAATCGTACACCCGATTTCTTATCTTTCATCTCCAATTTTATATATATTTCAGTCGAGAAACGATCAGACCGATAAACAAAGCCCGATAGCTATCTGATGACCCAGGGGTACACACTCGGCTTGCGTGTTATGGAAATTAATATTTACCTCGTCGAAATTCTTGTTCTCCCCCGCATCTGATTTTTATTTATTTCAACCTAACGTATGAGAATCAAATCAGAACAACGCACTCGATGAATATTCACAACTCCCACGCCAATGCTTGACCTCCATTTCACCCTATCCTATTCATCAAAGAATGAATGATGAACATTACCACTCAACGGAGAAAATGGAAACGATATTTTGGAAGTCGATCTCGCATACAAAAGTTGTCGTTAGAAAAAGACAGCAAGGTGCTCTCGGAGCCAGGATTCGATTATTCTCTGCCATAGTCTCCGGCTCGTATCGCACCCCAGATGAGGCTTCCCCTTTTGTAATTAGACACTGCAGACTGGAACAACATTCAGTGGGGCATTGTTCCCAAAAATTAAGGGAAACGAAAGATTGAGGGAAACTCGCTCTCTGAAATGGATGCAAAGGGTCGCGGAGGCTAATTACACGCAGGGCCAAACGCACAGCGCAGTGCCGTGTTATTAATACGATTTCCGGGTGAATCATTGACAATCCGAGCCCCGATGCAAACGAGACGAATGTCCATCGGTGAGTCACGATAACTAATCTTGCATCTTCTTCTTACAGGCAAGGTCTGGCTGGGTGACAGCGAGGTCGCGTGGCGGACCGAACAACTCAAGAGGATTTCGCCCCTGAACCCGAGCACGACCGCGACGACGATCACGACGACGGCGACGACCACACCGACGACAGGTGGAAACGTTCAGACACACCCCCACTTGTCCCCCATCGCTGCCCCTGTAACTTCACCGGATCTCAGAAGCCCCACTGCCCTTCGTGCCAAACTAGGTATCTCACCAGGTAAGCTTTTCTGGCTCTTTATTCATTCCGGTCTAAATTATTCAATTTTCCCCGACAAAAATCATTCCATTCGTTGCGAGAGATTTGTGAAGGGTGACTCTTTGAAGCAGGGCTCTTTAAATAATGCAATAAGCCTGATGTCATTTGCCGGACAATGGGGCCTCCTTTTAGGAAAACGCGTCCAGAAGTGGTCGTCTGTCCGGCACTCGGGCGGGCACGATTTCTCCGCCGTTTTACTCTCCGCTGAATCTATAACAGGGCACGTAGCACGACAGCTTGAACTTTTCGGACGAGGTCGGTTAGGGTAATGGGATCATTAGAGTAGCTAAACTGGACTGCGATTCGCGGGCAAATAAGGAAACACCTTTGGCATCGGGCTTGTGCAACGAGCGGTGCACGTGTGCAACTCGTTGCGTCAATTTATTCCGCAATGCCATATCCTTTTAAATATTCTGACAAACATCCTGCTCGGATTTAAATTTCGTTCCAATCTGACGTTGAATGTGCAACAACTGATTAGCGATCTCGGTTGAGAAAGCGACTCACAAATTGCAAAGAGTTTTGAGATGGTTGAGGAAGAGCAGGGAGACGAATTCTATATCCCGGGGAGATGCGATTAGAATTTTGATCGGGTGTTATCGATCCCGACCGGAAGCGCGATTGGCGATCTTGAAAGGCGGAAGATGGTCCGAGCTCGGGCTTCGTTTGCCTAAACAAACAGGTCGACAACAATAGGGGGTTCTCGTGGCTCGGACTACGGTCCTGCGATACACTCCGACGGCGTTTTTTCTTTACAGAACGACTCTCGGAGAGAGGGCGATCCAGTCCGCAGCATGTTTAATGCATCGTTCAACATTTCCATGTCAAACATCGCTTTGACTCGCGGAATTTAAAACCGTTTCTTCAAGCTGGGCTGCATGTAGAAATGAGTATGTGCTCTCTCGCTATATAAGCATACCGTATAAATATATATCCGCTCAAAGGTTATACTCGATTCTTCATTTTGAATTATTCACAAACACATCGGCATCGTTAAAGCGTCTTTCAAATAATTCATAGCCGCTTGTATTTAGGCTAATTGATGGAATGCGCGCAACCAACGGCGAGCCTTCGGATATGACGATTTGACAAGCTCTTGAAATATGGACGCGTGTGTTGCGTGCTCGAATTACGTCGCACGTGCGTACGTATATCCTCGGACGGATTCTAGACCAAGGAAAAAAAAATAAATCAGCTCGGACGGTGCCGACAAAAGGCAGCGCGGATCCCTCATCTACAGCAAAAGGGGCTGGTGTTTTTGTCGCGTCCCAACAACCAAAACACACATTTCCGTCATTTGAATACACTCTGCATTAATTGCGCCGGCGGATCTTTGATTTGATCGATCGACCGAGTGAAACGGCATTTAAATGCGGGGGGAAAAAGTGATACTTCCAGAAGACCGGTCTCGAATGCATTCCCGAAGAAGGAATTGAAAAAGGGATTCGTGCAATTTACACAGCAGACAGATACCAACATCTCGTGAATTACGCAGTCCACCGACCCTGGAGGTTACTTTTAAACAGGTGACGATGCTCTCAATGTTTTGCAATTTTCGGGACGAATGTGTATAAGCAAAGAGAAATGATCCATTTATCAATCTCGGCTGATATTAATGGACGCGCGACGCGACCTCGCGCGATTCATAAAGGACCAGGAAAAGGAGGCAATGCATCCTTCAAGATAAGCGATCGCGCTATCACCTGTTCCATGCCGACGCAGAATCGCCCGTCATTACTGAATCTTGATTCCATCGGGTGAAATATGATCGCCACCTAACCAATAACGGACGACTGGCACCGACTGTCCATATGTAGGAGCGACCCAGGAAAGGGGTGACATGAAATATTGGCTACATGGATTTCAACTATTATTGCCAAGTGTAAAACACGGCGACATTTGGCGCTAAATCGATCAGGGAATTGCGTACCGGGTGGCGCAACCTTGTATGCGACGGCCAGACAAACATTTTCGAACTCGTCGCGTGGTCGCGCAAGCGCCAACCCCTCGCTGCACCCCCGATTAGCTATCAGTGCATTTGAATGACACCGCAACCCCCCTCTCGAGAACGAAATTGAATTCTGATTCAGTTCGCATATAAGAGGCAAAATCAAGTTGCCAAAATGTTTGCAACATCTGCGCGCCGTGACTTGTTCCTGCGGCCTTTGCATCGTCCAATAAATCCCCACTTCCAATTTAGCTCCACGGAATTCCGCGATTTTTAATTGTATAAATTATGCGCCCGTCGGGATACACAACGTGCCGATTTACGATGAAACATTGCAAAGTTTACGATGATATATGATAATTGCCAGTATTGACATCAACGGTATCGCCAGTTATTTCTCATAACTGGTCGCGGTTATACGATAGGGTCGCACACGTTTAACAGCATAAAATCACATTGTTTGGCTAATAACTATTCAACTGCGGCGAAATCACTTAACCCTACGACTTTTAATTACATTTTGTTGATGGTGTAAATTGGCCGTCGTGCGTTTACAAAGTGCCATAAAACCTTGTTCCTTTTTTTTGGTTTATCCCTATGAGAGAGAAAAGATAACGCTTGTATATTAAAATTTGCCGTCCGAGTTGAAGGCGTATATCGGAGCCTCGTCCCAGGTCTCGAACTTTTAATCAGAGCGAAATGGTAAGGATTACATTTTCTAATATGTAATAAACGACGCGCTGTAATTAATGGACTGCGCGGCCTCGAGGAAGAGCGCAAATTTTTCAGATCATAATTTTAGATAGGCCGATACCGGCCTCGCGAGTGCCGGCGTGTAGGCAAATTGAGGTGAGATGGGAGGTCAGCATTCTGCCAACCGTTACTGCATCGTACGCTTGAGATATACATGTACTGGGTGGTACACTCGCACGCCAATTAAGTGTTTAACCGCGCGGCAGGCAAGGCCGGTTCTCCGATCGACCCGCGACAACAAACCGTCGCGATAATCAACTGGAAAACGATGCTCGATTTTTCACCGGGCCCACACGGTGGATAAACACACGCCCGTTCCATTAAAAAAACATCGTCATCACAGCGATCATTGTCCGACGAACGCACCGCGCAATATTATCATTAAGCGCATCAATTACCCCTCCCCCGTTGCGTATTTATTAACCACCGTCTGCGTTATCGTGAGACAAAGTAATTTGCATGGATTGCTTTCTGGAGACGAGCAACTCTGAGTGAATCTCACGTGGGACGTGCGATACCAAAATTTTAAGTGGAAACCACGATGTTATTAAGTTAATAAGCTTACGGTATATACTTTGCTCAGTCCATCACCTTTCGCTGATCAAAATTTGACTATAAAAATCGTTCGCGTCAGCGGTATTAAAAATTACAGAAACGATATACCTCGATTATTATTACATCAAAAGGTTCGTTTTTTCCAACAGTTGAGAAGATAGTCTTGTTCAGAAGTTGTACATCTGATGTTTCCGATCGTCTTAAAAAGACGGACCGTTATTAGCGGTGACTGTATAAAATGAGATTCGCTTGACTATGATAGAACCACCCGGTAGGTGGATTCGTGCGAAGGAGCGCGTAATACGAAAGAATCGCGATGGACCGACTAACGTGATTATTATAAAGTCAATACGTTGCTAACTCATCAGCCAACTCCGCCCTCTAACAGCCTGGTAATATGCACCGACCGAGGAGTCAGTTATGCTATATCAGTGCCTGTACTCGTTCGAATAACCTCGCGTCCTTGTCTCGCGTCTTGAAAATCAGCTGCTGTCTCCCTCTGATGCGGCTGCACTGTCGCGGATATGCTTGCTGCTTGTAACTGAAGTGCATAACCCACGTTTTTCCACCTGTACGTACAACCGACGTACGTTGAATGCATTCGATCCGACGAGGAGTTATAAACCTGGTCGAAGGTTAGACAAATAGAGAACTACCTTCAGGATGCGAAATCCAAGTCTCAGGTTACACCTGCAACATTGCAAAACATATTTTAGAAGAACGTCATTCTTTTTTCTTTCTTTTTTTTTCTTATTGCTAGTTTCGAATGCAACTTTCTTTTGAAATACAAATTATCTGGTTTGACAGTTGGCTTTAAATTAATAGGATTAACTTTGATTACTAACAAAGTTGAAGCCTAATTCTAGCCGACGATCATGACAGACCATTAACCCGTTACTGACCTCACCTAATTTAGTAGTTAACAGTATTCCTTGCTACACATAAAAATTCAGATCAACCTGACTATATATATACACTGGCCATTTTTTTTAACTCGATCTCGGTATTAACAGTTTGCAGAGTGTTTGCTTCGTCTTAACGATCACCTCATATAATTTACTCCATCTCAATCAAATTTTCGTCAATCGAAAGATCGAACGAGAACAGGTATAATCAAAGGCGATTGCTTATTCGCGATCTTCATAGAAAGTCGCTGCAACGGGTTATTACAGTCAGCGGTCTGGGTAACAAGAGAATCATCCGCGTCTGGAAAAAGTGCTAAAAAGTCGAAGTTCAAGGTCAGGGTTGGGCCGAATCTGTTCATTCATTCGTGTGAAAAGAGTGGCTCTCGCGCGTACGTCCCAACCGGCTTGTTATACGGCGTACGTGCACACACATACCCCCGCCGCGAGACTCTACCTCGAATAATGATGTATGCTCGGCGCTGTTTTATCGCTTGCAGCCACTCGATATTAATGGCTGATTAATCTCAGATTACGGCTCAATCACGGAAACTCGCGATTTTCCATAGGTCGACTCTTAACGAGTTGCACGAGCTATGAAAAAAAAAAAAAAAAGATTGCAACGGCGATTTACGCGCTGCCAGGACACCACGGCATCGGTGCGATAATTGACGCACTCGTCGATCGTAAATACAGCCTCATCTTTTTATTTCCAGTCATTCATTTTCCAACTTGTCTTTGAGATTGTTTTATGGATCATGTTAGACCGCTAAATATTAATTTCAAACAGAAAAAGAGAAATCATTTTTTCACTCATCCAAACTATTTTTAGAATTGATTACTTTTGAAACCAATAATTATTCATTCATAATGACTCATATTTTAAACTTTTTTTTTTACTTCCCAATTTTTCAAGTACTTGTAAAATACAAATTCGAATTTCATGTCCGAGTACAATTAAATCAGCTGGTCTTTATGTTGAGCAAATACGATTGTGACCTTTGACCCGGCCGATTCGATACACTTCAGGGTTCTGAAATCACTTGAAGCACACCTTAAGAGGTTTTCTCCATATCAAGCATCAGACAATGTGGACTGGGTAAATTATGTTGTTGCGACAGCGAGTGGCGGGATTCTTAAAATGACGGAAGTCATTGGCGAGAGGGAGTGTCGGCACGTCTTAAAAGTGACTGGACAGGTTTTCGTTGGTAATTTCATGGGTCACGATCGCCTCCAGATAGTCCTCGCGGTGCACCGGTGCTCCATTGCGTGTGTGTGCGTGTGCTCCGGGGGTCAGAGGTTAAGCGGCGTGATTGAGTCTTGCTTACAAGGAGCCGCCCCACGGACCTACCTTCCATCGTGGGACAGCAGACCATAATGCAATTTAAGCCATAATACTTGACTTTAAATTGAAAAGATTGCCCGGGGGATGCGAGGGAGCCCGCGCGCTCGGATAAGTTTGCGTAGCCATGTCTACACGTCAATTTCGTTACGCACGCCTACCAAACTTCATTCATACAATCCTCCCACCACCTTTTCTCTGATTCATGCAAATTTCAACTCTTAAATTGAAATAACCTCTATAAATTTCAAAGCAAACAAATAATTCGCAAACGTAAATTCTACTCAGGATCTTTGTTTCAAAATCTGATCATAAATCAGAATCCGGGCCTGATCTTCAGTTGACCCCAAAAGGATTCAATCAGTGGACTCTGATCCGTGGTTCGAAACTCGATTCGCAATACACCTAGCCCCCTAAACCCCTCAACAATTTTCCAATATTTGAAAAATCCATCTGGACGTAAACAAAGTACAACTGAAAAATCAGGTATAATAAGTTATTGGTTGCATTATTACAGCACCGACGGAGATGCAGAAATAGAAATTCGTTGGATAAACATTTTGCGCGGGAGGCGATTGACCAGCGGCCATCTGTCGGGTCGTTTTGGCGCTGGACCTCTGTTCCCTACTCCTGCCAACTTACATTTCCAATCAATAAACGATTGAACCCCCACGCCGCCTTCTGCCCCCTCGCATTCCTATAAGCCAACGGCCAAACAATCCCACGTTCCATCGGCAAAATGCAGCATTTTCCATTTCCCCGAGACATTTTCATTCTATCGAAGCTCATTTCTTGCACAAATATCGATTATTCGTCGTTGTTGCCGGCCGCACAAAGCCTCTCCGCCCGGACGGATTCGTCGCAACCTCTGACTACATTGTAGAACCAACGGACATATTTGTTTATCAAAAAGAGTTGGGCAATTTGATTCGCTGTTAAAGACCTCTTGTCCGGGACCGCCTACTAATTCGACACGAAGAGCTGGAGAAAGATGTCTTTAAATTACAAGTCGGCTGAATGGAGACACCGACGCGACCATAGATCAATTTTCGACGAATTAATAATCGTCCGAAAAAAAAGAGCGCGCTCGAGCGTCCAAGTGGGCCGGCGAGCGAGCCCATAAATCAGTAGCGCCATCTGGCGGCATGAGCGAATTCAATTCTTTTGTGTTTCTCTCAGTTTTTGAAAACGTACTTGCGCACTCTTTTTGCCTGCTAATTACGGCGATTCAATTACCTCTGTTTCCGGAGTGGCCCGTGTTACAAAAGCATCTGGATCGTGTCAGGGATTTAATCAAAAGAAGTGGTGGTGTCTGCGAGTTTCCTGAAATGCAAAAGAAATTGTATTTAGTATCGGGTTTTTCGGTATTGTTCTCGTGTTATATTGATTGTGCTGAGTTCAATGAAACGTAAAATGAAATGTGAAATTGTAATTTGCATAAGTAATTTGGTCGCCCTGAATTTAGTTTCCTATAAATTGGGCTGAAAATGAACGGTATGAATGCAAAATTGTGTGAGGGATACTGGTCATTTTGGAGTGTGTATATTATGATGTATTATGATACTCGGCATCGTGTGTTGAATCGTGACCTTTCACCTCAGTTGACCCTGCTATTATTGATACATGACATATGGGCAGTGTTATTATGCAATGAACAATATCGTGGTCGAATGCGTTGCGAACAAAAAAAGGAGCCTGACCTATAGGTAGGATCTATTCTTTCCTGCACTAGACCTGTCCGAACGAAAAATACATCGTCAGCTTGCTACATTTTTCAATAGAAGATTACTGCAGACATTATAATAGCTCGTGAAAGGACGTTTTTCGGGAGTTCATTATGTCCGAACATGAATACAGGAAGTATCGAGAAAAAAATTTCCATAATGTGACATTCTGATTTTGCAAACAAAATTTATCATTCTAATGCTATTACTTCCTTTATCCTTACATATTTATAGCTGCACGTCGTATGACTAAACTAACAACTTCTTTCCTGTTTTAAAAAAAGCTTAAAAATTAATTTTCGAACAATACGATTCTGGAAATCTGATAATTTTTTTGATAGCCGATCATTTTTCGTTTTGACTGTTTTGTTTATTTGAAAATTTTCCACGTGGAGATTATTCAGGAAAACATTATTCAATAGTGAAACCACAAAGATAAAATCGGTTATGGTCAGCTAAATAGTAAATTGACATATTAAAATTACAGATTTAAATTTCACGGATTAATTTCATAATTTTTTTATATCAAAAAGAAAATCATATCTTCTTGTGAAATCTTCTTGTGAAATATGTTTGACAATAATAATAATGATTATAATAAAAATAATAACAATGATAATAAATTATTATTTTGAAATTCACAAAAGATCGATTATCCATTCAATAAAATTCTGAAATCGAATTGAAAATTCGCACCGTGTGTCGGTCGCGTGTCGTCGATTGAAAAATTTGTTCCCAAACGACAATTAGGTCAATAATTCAATCGGAGAGCGAACAGTACGGTGCGAACCCGGCCACATAAAGAGCTGAAAAACGACGACGTGCATAATGCTTTTGGAATCACAATAAATAATGATCGCCGGGCATCGTCCATTGCTTAAATATTCGGGACCCATCGGTGATTCAACTCGACAATGGGCCGCTCGCCGGACAATGCGCTGGTCAAAAGTTCGCAAAACAGGGGACATCCCTGGACTCGACCAATGCGTGGGTGAAGTCCTCCTGCGCGATTTTCACCCCTCTCAGCTTTAGCCCCTAACTTTTAATGCCAACACTCGTGTTCTACAATTTTAAGAGCTTCCATTAACGATTTATCAGCTGCCTAAAGTGGCCGACATCATCGACAGATGAACTTCAATCTTATTTCTGATCGTTTAATATTTAATTTTTCATCATCCAAATTCAAATCTCATTTTCAACCTTAGAGAATAAATTACTTCAAATTGACATGGTCGGTTTTTGTTATTTTTACCATGTACATACCACTCCGATCAAATTAATGATAAGTACATTGTTATTGTGAAAATAAAAAAAACAAATTGAAATCCCATAATTAATAGCAACGATTATACGATCAAGGCACACGAGACAAAATAGATTATTAAGTCCGTTTACTCGAGAGAATGATGGCGTCTGAGCTGCGGTGCGGGCCATGATAATTATGGCAATTGATTAATTAACTGAATTAGATAATCTGCAGTTCGATCGCGCAGCGTAAAATGATCACAGATGAGAGTGTGAGTTCACGTGCTCGCGTCTGTACGTTGCATATCCGCCATTATCGTTTCTGACAATTGTCCAATGAGCATTCACAATCATTGTCATCACAAAAAAAGGTGATCTGAAAAAAATTATGTGCAGAGTTAATTGACATGAACATTTGGTGAATTGGGATCATTTATTTCACGTCATCCCGAATTAAAATTTATAGTTTTGCGATTATAATATCGATTTCTGAAGCCTTATCTGAATTATTATCTCCGTGTGAAGTGAGATTAATTAAAAAGGTATTGTGGGTGAATTTGCTGGATTGGATTTTTCTTCGCTCTTAAAAAAACTTGAAATGAAATACATTTTTTAACGAATGTACATCAAAAGCACCGAAGAATATTAACAAATAATTATCTGACTTATCATATTCCGATTCATTCAAATTTAATTTCAATATATAATCATAATATGATTGGTCAGAATGGCAAAAAAATTGCCTCAAAATATCGACGTGAGTGGAAGGTTTATATTTTGCATAGATTCTTTCTTTGTATACAAATACATGCTCATTAGCATCTTCGACTCAGACTAATCGAATATAAATGAAATAGAAAAATAAGAATAAGATTCATTCTTCAAAATTTTCCTGTTAAACATCCAAAAAATTGTATGTAACATATATCAAACATTTGATAACCAAATTTTCGGCGCTTTTCATCAAACGAGTAAACCGAATAAGATGATTGAAAAATTGAAAAATTAAAAATGCAAAGCTTTTCTCTAAAAAATTTCATTTCTAATAAAAAAAGTGCCAAATTAAAAATGTATAATTTAATAAAATGTTAAATTTTATTATTGAAATTGAAAAATCATATTAACAGGATTACATCTTACTTATATAGTCTTTAAAAAATCTGCATAATTCAAACTGCTGAAAGAACTAAAGTTCAAACATTAATGTAAGATAAGATAGCTATGCCAAAAATTTGGAAAGGTTGAGTCGGCGCAATTTTGTCCGTCCTGATATATTCACCCTTGCAACTGCGAGTGGGGGATTGACCATACAAACATACAGGTCATTTCTGAACAGTTTAAAAGAAGCTCACGCGAGAGACGAATCACAGTCGGAAGTCTTTTTGAATTCCTCAGCACATTTGCATAAAATCTAGATGACGGCTCATGCCGAATGTTTTACTCGTACACCAATTACGCGTGTAATTCTGAAAAATATTTGATCAACTAACAAAACATTTTTTCATCAATGTTGTTCCTTTCGTTTCAAGTGTTTGTTCGTGAATTGCATCACGTTTTTTGTGTGCAATTAAACCGACAAAAAAGGTCACCAGAAACGAAATTACAAAACAACAAAACAGTTTGCAAGGAAAAAAGTGCAAGTTCAAGTGGTGATCCAGCCGAACATAAATTGCAAAGTTACAATTTCCATTAACATACAATATCGAGTGCCCACAATTAGTGATGGTGGCGAATAAGGCGCATTACATTGTAAAAAGGAAACTGTCCAGCGGTCTCACGGAGCAGCTCGGACAAATGTGTGAGTAAAGAAGAAATCATTAAAAGTCGTTAAAAGAGTGTTGATAACTTTTGAAAATTGTCTCAAGGAGAGAAGAGAAGAAGAAGATAAAAAAACAACGTTCGAACCGAGACCCATAAAGACCCCGATAATTGTTGTCATCCGAGTAGCCGCAAAAATGCACCGCGTCGCAAAAACGAGACTTTCTCACACGCGAGTCCGAAGAGGGGAGTCGTCGAAGTGGGATTGTTCAATTAACGAGAGGTCTTAATTACATCTTGAGCGCATAATTTCTCAATTCTTTAATTGGGCGCCGGGCAATTTCGATGTGAACGATACCGCCAGCATAATTCGAGCCCTTGCGTCACGATTGAGTTTAGTGTTCACGTGTAAATGCATCTTGTATAGATGGCTTTTTTAAGCTGGACCAATTGTTGAATTTGCATATGCTAAAATCCTGAATGAGATCTCAATATGACGCTATTTAAATTAATCCTTATCAGCATTTATAAAAAAATCATTTTAATTGATTAAAATTGTTCAATTGATCAGAGCGAAAAAGAAAAACATTGTTCTGACTAATAATTTAAAAATTTTTTTTCAAGTCGTTGAAAGGCTGAAATTACAGAGAATCGAGATGAAATTTTAGTACGTGAAAAAATCATGTCAAGAATATAAACTGAGTTGCGAAACGACTTTTTATTCCAAACT
Organism: Trissolcus basalis; assembly: GCA_025266255.1. Classification (NCBI taxonomy): domain Eukaryota; kingdom Metazoa; phylum Arthropoda; class Insecta; order Hymenoptera; family Scelionidae; genus Trissolcus; species Trissolcus basalis. Next base: position 62,613 of record JAAMPD010000040.1, read on the forward strand.
TGAAAGATTTAAATACTTGGTGACTTCCTTTACAATTTCAAACAAATTTGTTGAAAAAAAATAGGAACTGTTGAAGAACCCAGTGGAAAACTTGTATTTCTCACAGTTCCACATATACAAAGTGTATACGCGATGCGGTAATTTAAAATAATTGTCGGAGTTAGGAATCATGCAATATATTCATTTTGATAGTTACACACTGATATATTACATAATTACTTTCTGCGAATCTCAATAGCAATTTCTCAAGCCCACTGTATTTATTTGAATAATTTCAGAATTAAAGGAAATTTTGACCATTTCGCGTAACGACGAAACACAAACTCTTTTGATGTTTTTTTTTTTTTTTTTCGTCCAACTAATTAGAGTTAATCGCTCATGACTGCTATCACAATTTTTGCAGCTACTACGAAGACACGTATTGATTTATAACATTATCGAGTTCATGTATTAAAACGGTCATAAATAAGGTAATAGGAAAATATTAACTATAATGGACGTTCCACAAGTTGTAAGATATAAATATCATGCCAATAATTACTTAATTGAACAAGGGCGTTGTATTAAACGTAATATTTTGATCAATTGATGAGCACCTAAATTAAAATCGTTACTACAACTGGAATAGAAATTCTTTATCGAGGATCCATCTTGATTCGAGCACTTCTAAATCATTATATTTTACGAATCAAAAAAATGAAAACACCACTCGTGTTAAATGAAACGAAACCATACAACTGGGCTTTAAAGTTTCGTGTGAGGTACAATAAAATAGCAGCAGCATTAGGAGAATAAAAATCAAAGCATCGTGACGTATCACTTACGCTTTCATAGTGTATACTCGCGGGGTTAAACCAAGCCCCTTTTCTCTGATTAGAACAGTTAGACGTCGAGTTTGGGGTTGGCACAAAAGGGGTGATCGCCATTTTAAAACGTATCCCTCTCTTTGTTAGCGGCTCTCTCCTCGCATGGTCCATCCCATCACGTAAGATAATCTACCGATACGTTCGATTCCATTCTCATTTCACTTCGGAGCCTTATCCTCTTACTTCCGATTAAATCGAGTGATTACTCCTTGAGATTCGCGCCAATGTGATCCTGGCTAACGTAATTTAAATTAACATGCAACAACATGTGTGCGAAACCTTTAACAAGTTACCGTGCATCTGCTCTCTCGGCCAGTCCGAAAACATTCCAAGCCACTTTGCTCTTTTATTTTCTCAGATGGAAAAAAGAAGAAGAAGAAAAAAAAAGAAATTCTCTCCCAGGGAAAATGATGATGTACAGCGCAAAAATTGTTGGCGCACTTGAGTCCTTCAATTTGATTTAAATAATTGAATCCAAGTAGTCAGTAGGGTTCTGGGACAAAAAGAAGCAATTCCATAAAATTCGATAAAATATTCACCGGCACTTGCGGTGTTTCCACCTAAGCCTGTAACGATAGTCAAAGGAGATTAACTAGATAGGTCGAACGTCAGTTATGCTTTGCATTATATCGGTGGATTTCTCGCGACACCATCGATCTCTCGTCCGGATTAACCAGAGCGACACAAAAATGCGAATACATTGTTTTTTTTTCTCTCTTTCCTTTTTTGCTTTCAAGAGCCGAGAGAGCTTTTCTTTGGCGCGCCACGGCTCATGAATATTAACCGCCTCTCTCGGCTGCTTTATGAATCGGTCGGGTCGGACTATTTTCGACAATTTTGCAGGCTCATTACGAGTAGCAGCGGCCTCGCTCGTTTGCAATCTTGCGAAGGGTAACTTTATCAGATTCTTATCGGCAGATCTGGCCGCGTTCCACGCTCTTTGCCGGTCACGATCGAGATCCACATCCCCTCCCCCTTGGAGCCGCAGCGCCCTCCGTGAAACCGCGCCTTAATTAAACGTTATGACTCGGACCCCTCGTTAACCAAAGACCTCACTCGATTATAACATGAACAGGTACATACTTACATGTATTATCACTTCCACGCAAATGGTTAATCAAAATATCGCTCTTTCCCCATGATGGCAAAAGAGGCGACTTTTAAGGCGTTGTTTATTCTTTCAATCTTGACCTGTTTGCATACTTTTTGCTTTTCCAAATAAGTAACTTGTTGATTAACAACGATTACGAGTACACAACAACGGGCAGATTGTACGAAGGAAGCGTATCGAAAAATAAAAAAGAAAAAAGAAAATGAAATAGCATTGAGGAAGAAAAAGCGAATTCGCATCATTGTGGAACCAAACATCGGAGGAGGCAATAAAAATTTGAAGATCAAACAAATTATCTGGCGCGCGCGAGCAACTCCTATCTCCTCTCCTTTTTCTGAATACAAGCTTCTCGCTGGCGAATATCGATCGCCGACGCGAGAGGGCCAATTCCTGCGCAAATTGTTCCGTTAATTCCTCCGCAGCAAATATTTCTTATTAAGTTTAACGTCGGGCGCACGAGGGCGCTCGAATTCATTAATTGCATCTTAGCTCTGAATTCGATCGATGGTGCTCTGGGCCGGCTTCATATTGATATTTGCGCGCCGTCGCAATAATTATCGTCGAACCTTCTGCCAGCGGCAGGAACTGCGGCCACTTTCGGACTAATTCGATACATGTAATACAAAGCAACATACATACATGAAGGCTCAAAGCAGAGGAAAATCGTTGCTCGGCCACTCTTGCACGACACTCGCTTCGCATCCCCCTCCCCCTCGACCGCTCTGCCAGAAACACTCTCATTGGATATAATATATTGTCCGGATTAGCGCAGCCTCTTATTGTTTTCTACTCTCGCGACCGGTGCCCCCTCCCGTCACCCACATCGGACAATCTGTCTCTGCCTCTCTCTCCTTCCCTCTCGCTCGCTCCTGATCGTCTGCTTTAACTTAATTACAAGAAAAGCTGCATTGCCACTGGCAGAGCGAAATATATTAAATTTCCCGCCATTAGCAACTGCTACCGCCTTTTCTTATTCCAGGCATTATCTCAAGCGGGAGGAGGGGGAGGGAAAAAGAATCCCCACCGAGACGATATATATTTTTCCTTGTTAATTTGGACGACTGCTTCCGGCAGGATTCGACAGCTTATCGCGGCCATCGTTAATGCAAATCACAAATCCCATATACAATTTTCATCAGAAAATTGATAACGCTCACGTCTCAATCGCGCATCAAATTAACGCGTTATCGAATATACATCGTAGAGGACAATGATATTCAACATGGTAATTGCCGACAAACTTCTTTAATTATCATTTTATAAGACGGCGGGATCTCCCGCATGGGGCCCTCCCTGGTAACAGCGCGCCCGGACTTTTGTGCCAATTAAGCTGAATTTGTGTTATTATTTTTTAATGCAACACACGCCCTGGCATTTGCATCCCGATGAATATTTCGTGCACTAATGCCATTCCGGCACGCAAATACGAATTGCGCCGAGTCAGCTCGCGAACATGCCTTTTGCTAATTTTTTAATCTACTTGCAGAAGCTTTCAATCGCTCATGATGACTGTGTGGATGTGCTAACTGCGATCATTACGCGTGAGCCCGCAGATAGGGAAATTAACATTGTTATCCGATGCAAATTAATCCCGTGATTGTCTTCTTTTGTTTCGTTTTCATTGTGGAATAATTAGACTGCAGTATATACCAGTTAATTACAAAATGACTTCGACAAATAACGCTTTATGTAACGTTGCATAGATGAACTTTGAAATAAAAATGTACAATCAAAAATGTATTAACAAATTTGAACTCAAGATGGAAAAATTTATCATTCAAAACAAGTGCTTGAAATGAAAACGTTTTCATTCGAGAGCGTGTGCCATCTTTTGATTTTAAATTTTATAGACCCTCCGATAGCCCTTAAGAACAAGCCTAAATCTGGACCATATGGATTGGTCTTCCAGTCTTCCGACTCGTGTTCTAGGACTTGTGGAACATCATTTTGTACAGGGGTTGAACCCTTGACGTAAATTCATGGCACGAGCCTGAACCCTTCCACGAGACACACACTCATCAATTGCAAATTATTCCTGCGACTATTCTGCTTTGCTTCTTTTTTTTTCTTCCATCGTCCATACAAAATTCGACATTGCGCTCTTTCGTCACGATATGTTGTGACATCCCTCGCCCGCGCAGTTGCCATCTGCGAATAGCATTCGACCCTCAGACAGCAATTACTACCAAATCCATCAGTTTTTTCTCCACGGATTAGAGCAGTAACTGGGCGATTAGTAAGTCGATAATGATCGATCGAACGATTCCGCTTTTGTGTTATTTAATATCGCCTTGTAATTGGACGAGCTGGAAACTTTACCGTTGTGAATTGCAAAAAAAAGCGTAACTCAAGTTTGATGTATTTAGAATTACTATAACGCTTTTTCCCCTTTCTTTTGTTAAACCGAGTGAAATTTTAATTGAGTTGACTTTTTTGTTACTCTGTTTTATGGAAAAAAAAAAGAAAAAAGATTCCAAGATGTTGCTGGCATTACGTACATTCAAAGACGTTCAACCCTTTCGAGTGACTTTCATAATAATAATAAGAGTCCGTCCGGGGGTGCGTTGGTCAAGTCGGTTGCCATGGTAACGCAAGATCGAGTGGGAGTGGGCGCTGGAGCAGGAGTTGATTTCTTCATAACGGGCGCCATTATCGCGCCCCCGACGGTGCTTTTCCTCATTATGTTTCACGAAGGAAGAGAGAATATTCTTGTTTCAAAAAATACCCGTTCTCGCGCACCTTAATGGCGTCGCTGTCGTATTGGAAATGGTCTGCGCACATCTCCCGGAGGTCACCGACTTTTCCACCCTGAAATCCAAACAACAATAAATTAGTACCTCAAAGCTCCAACAAAATAAAATCAAAATTACAATCAAACTTGAAATCGTCGGTTTATCAACGACAAAATATATAGTCGGAACCAAAAAAGTCCACAGATAATAAATAATAAAATAAACATGTACAGAAAAGTAACGTCAGAAGTAATTAAAAATTGAATGCTTCCAAATTGATCTTGCCATTGGGATGAATAATGACGGGCGTATATTATATTCGCGGATCTTTTCTTTTTGCGTAACGATCGTAATTAATGATAAAACGCTGAATTATGATCTCGCGCGCGAGGTTATTATTATGATTGTGACTTGTGCGAAGGTGATTCCAAGCGCGTACTATAAGTCGCTGGGGAAACGTGGTTTCCATATCGGCGAATCGACTGCATATGAAGTAAGCTGTTAAAAATTGATGCGAGGGCCGCTCGTGGCCACGCAAACTAGATTCAAAGCCGCATCTCGTATTCATGGTGAGGCGAGAGGAAAGAATAAAAAAAAAGAAAGAACGAAAAGCGGTGGTGCTGCTGGTGACCGGCGCGCATGCATAGCTCGCTGGGCGATCACAATATATTACGACCTAATATGACTGACAGAGCTGACCTCACAACTTCATCAATGTTGCAGCGGCTTCATTTAGTTTCGCGCGTTCGCAACCGAATTATTTATGATAATTGGAAATCGTTATCCGTCGAGCGAGCTCCGGATCCGCTCTTGGATTCTCACCGTAATCCGCCAGTTGGCGAATCGTGAGTTCGGTTCTGGCTAGTGGAAAAAAAAATGCGCGAGGTTGCGTTTAAAGTTTCGTCCTTGGGCATTATGTATTACGTTCGCGTACCGTCATCAAGTACCTGAGATAATGACTGGCCGGGCTTTGTGTGGACGTGCCGCGCGCGATGTGCCATTCAAACAACGCTGACCTTTATGAATACTAAAAACCGTTTCGTTTTTCGAAGCGCGTGGTGCACGCGATTCGACACTGACAGAACATGGAAACCACTTCATAATTGATTACCTTCGGTGGCTCATCATTTTTGATAAACGTATAACAATCCTGTCAACAACAGACACCTCTGTTCCATGCCCCATATATACAAAACAAATAATACCACAATCCCCAACTCCGTTCACACTTACAAGTTCAAATTACAGAAATAAAATTATCCGTTGATCTAACCCTTATCATTAATGAATAAAAATTGGAGGTCGGAAATTCAGATACCAAGATGTGAATTTACGACTTCGTACAACCATTGACGTTTATGCTATAAAAAAAGGACGTTGACGTTGAAACGAATTGTATATAATTTAGAGGATTAAATACCAGATGGGAAGATGTCTCGACCCGTATGTATTTCGGCTACTTTGAATCGCCATGATGTATAAGGTGGCGTAATGGAAAGGGGGAACGGATCGGTGATGGGTCAGAGATATTTTGTCGCGTTTACGAGGAGTAGGTGGTGGCGCTTTATCAGTAACACGCGAGTCCACAGTTGGCCCATAAGAACCCGTATTGAAATGTCCTGGGATGCTTGTGCGGAGGTATAGGATTATCTGAATACTGTCGTTTCGGGGTGAGTTGCGGCCCCCCTGGGGCGTCGACCAGTGGCCCCTGGGGTCGGCCCTTTGCTCGACGTGACGTATGCTGGTCATTCGCCGCAGTCCCATTACGTCCATCTACTTTCCTAGTTTACTGAAATCATCGCACTTTTGTTTTGCTATTTTGCTTAACCACCGTCTTTTTCCTTTCTTGTTGCAGCATTAAGTGAAGCGTACGAGAGGATCGAACGAGACGGACCTTCCACCCCTGAATCTTTACAAGGTACGAAGACTAATTCCATCAGCTACATTGTTCCTGAAACACATACAAAATTCATTCTATTTATTTTCTCATTCGTTGAATGAAAACTTAATTCTAAAATTTGAATGAAAAAAATAAATAAATAAGTAAAAATTTATTTAAAAAATTGATCTTTAGATTGTTCAGACATGAAAACTTAAATTGTCATCAACTTTTGGCGATCACAAAAATGATAGAGTAAAATTGTAATTCGACAATTTCAATAATTTCTAACCGAACACATGGCCAGTACGGTACGCTGAAAGTATAACAGCTATCCTAATCATACCGGTCACGTATAATAACCAACTGAGGGACTTTTCCTTACGAAATTTTTTTACGATCGGTTCGATAATTTTCGGACTGTTTCCAAAACAGGACGTCTTGCTATAATTTTTTTCCCAGTACTGCGTGTTGTAAAAGCAATTATAGAAAGGAACATTGCTGGGATGTTGGGTTTGTCATTTGTATTATGGCACCGCCCTTTGACCGGCGAGTATGTCTGCAGCGTGAAATCACTCGGCGGGTCGTAAAGTCCGGTTTCGAAAAGAATAGAAAAATTATAGAACAGGAAAGAAAACAGAAAAAACGGGAGCTGTAAAAAACTTGTGAACAAAAAATTTTTTTGAACTTTCCTCGAGTACCGATGATTGTTTAAAAAAAAAAAGAATCCTACTTTGAGGTTGGACTTGAATTATTTATCGCAGCTCACGTGACAATAGTAAGAAACAAAACGAAAGACAGGAAGAAATTTGTTCGGGTGACTCGTGAGAAACTCGCATCTGCTGCAGCTGCTAATGCCGAGGATTCTCGCTAACGTGATATCTTCATTTGATGTGGCATTAGCAATCCTCGCGTTCTATCTGTGTTTTCGATTCGTCCAAATTACACACTTTGGCATCTCTTAAGAAACGTTACAATAACACACGAGCCGAAAAATGCCCCAGATAAGGAAACACAAACTGTCCTCAAGTCGCGCGTCAACCCGCAGGACTTCAACGGCACGATTTTATCGGCAACATTCTAATTGGCAATGATTGCAGACAAATGTCCGAATTTCGTTGAAAAAAGAATTAAACATTTCTGAGAACAAACTGCAACCAAGCCCATTCGGGTCTTAAAATCCTACTCGCATTTTTAGGGTTGATGTATCATTTTTTTTTTTTTTTTTTTTTTTTGTTGCAAAGCATCGTTTCTGTCGGGCCGCTACAACAGTCCACTGACATCTTGTCACCGTTCGTGACGAAAACGGCAGATAACGATGTAAAATTCCGCTGATCAAAAATAAATATCTAACCTCTCTCGCAAGCTGCCACGACGTGTGTCATACATTTGCGCCTTCTGTTCGCGTAAATTTTACGATCTTTACGAGGGCCGTAAACGTGTCTCATTCGAGGGACGACGTGACATGGGTTTCTTTGCTTGGTACCATATTTTTTAAGGAAAAGCATAATAAAATGAGAAAGGAGGAAAAAAGAGGTGTCAAATTACGGAAATGTACAAGAGATTCAACTTTTGGATTTTGAAATTGAGTGAAAGATATAGATAGATGGAGAGAGAAAGAACGAATTGAAAGGAATAACCACGGGGTTGTTGGCATGTTGCTGTCATTAATCGTTGGATTCGTGAAAATGAAACGAGCGCTTAAGCGAAAGGGGAAGGCGAAAACGAGAGGCGAGAGAGGATCAGGCAAAAAGATCTCGCGAAAAGGAGAAAAAAGCTCCTCGAGGCCGGGGTCTCGGAAACAATTTCGAACCGGTTGTGTAAGGAGAAGAGGTGGCCGGTGTAGGCCGACGCGAGGACGCAAAAGAAAAAGGGTGGCCATTGGCAACCTGTATTTTACTTTATAGCATTTAGCCTGTTGTTTGTCTTATTGCTATTGGCCTTCAAGTCAATTAGTAATTTTATTTTGATGTGGATTCCATGAAGCGCGCTTGTGGTACCGCGGCCACGCAAACAAAGTGGGGCCCCCCGACGCGCGGAGTGGGGGCATGTCATTAGCCGTCATTAATATTGCGAGCCTCTGTAATTTGACACACTTCCGATAGCGCCACCACCCGCTCCATTTTTCAGCGAGACTTAGCATTCGTGTCATTTGGTCACGGCCGCAAAAACCGGCCGTTTCCAAACCTCTCCAGACCCACACACACACACACACACCAAAATTCCGCACTCCTTTTTACGACGTTTCTCCTTCATTGATGGGCTCCACGCTTGAATGGCGGGCCATTTGAATTCGCTCGATGGGGGTTCCCGCCTGATTTGTATGACAAAGAACCACTTTGCAGACCAAGTCGCGCGATCCTCCGGGGCGTGACGGAAACGAACGAGTTCGCACACACTCGCACTTCCGTTCGATCGACACCTCTTCCGGGTCCGGGGAAGCCCCATCCCTTATCGGTTTGGAACAGGTGTGCAGCTACACCCGCGGCATCATAAACAGAGAAACGCCGAACGCATCAAATCACGTACGCTCTCGTGCTCTTTTTGTCGTCGCACATTGCCAGACCAACGACGAGTTTGTTTTTCCGTCTTTCTAGTTCGTTAGAAAATTTTGCTCTTCGAGAGAGGATTTATTGAATAGCTATATATGTAAAGCATCAACCGTCGGAGCCAAATTCCTGTGCGAGGATCGCGCGTACACGCGAGTCCGTTAATCGCGTAAGAGGAAATGAAAACGAGTAGTCGTTTTTTCTCGGAACCGACGGACGGGGAAAAAGAAGAAGACAAGCGCACCAGCACACATAGGTGATCTATACGCTTTCTTCCAAAGCATCGCGCGTTCTCACGACTCGCGCGCGCCGATCGTTTATGCGCTCGGCAAGAAGCTCTCTCGTAGGGAAATGTAAAAATCCCAAGCGGCAAAACAACAAGTCCACGACGGATGGTTTCATTCCGCGACGCGTACACTCGCGGAAAGAAAGTGCGATTCGCGTCGGTAATGCGACCGCCGTGAGAATACAACTGTTACGTAATTGGTTGCATTTATGAGATGCAAGTGGCTTTTAGTTGCGATGTTTTATGTCGTCGAATGTCTGAGAAACTGGAAAATTTGATGCAAATTTAAAACGTAAAAAGAAAGACGTTAAGCTAGTTTTGAAAAAACTTGAAAATGTTACAAGTCGATGTATGACATCTCATATGTTTTTTGCAAATTGAAAAATGATCTTGGTAGAATTAGAATTAACAACCAATAATATTTCAATTACATTAATAATCGATAATTGCAAAAGAATGAAAAACGACGATTAGTCGAGTTTTAAATTTACATGAACTTTTTATCATCCCGTTCGGGGAGCAGCTATAAACGATTCGCAGAAGGACTGGTACGATACGCGTATGTTGTTTTTAATTAAAAGCGGCAGTAATTCTTTGTTTCAGAATAGTGACGGAAAGTCCGCCATTAATTAAGGATACGTCACTAGGACAGTGGGCGAGCCAATTGACTACCAATAAAGTCCGGCCCCACGTAACGATTCTACATTAATTAAATAATCAATATTTATCAGAGGCTTATTACCAGTCGCGCGCACGCGCGCTATTAATTCAATTGTGCTATCGCGAGCCACTCGTATATCGTTTAATGGACGCCATATTGTTCGTAACGACGCAATAAATATGGACGCGGGCAAATGAAGACGATAAATTGTTGTACGCCCCCGCCGTCGGCGCTGCGTGTGTGCCCCCTCTACTTCGCTCTAGTTTCCGTCCTCTCTCGATTACAAACTCCGGAACTTCAATTTCTAGATCAAAATAAACGATTACGTTCAAAAAATCAAACATTCATCTTTCGTCAAAACAATTGAAGTCAAAGCACACCACCTGATCCGGCGATGCTCCGCCCATCCAACGAAGACCTTTTTTTTAAACGAGGAAAATTTAGCCTCCTCAATGTTGCAGAATGATTTTCTTTAACTTGGCCGGCTCGCGTGACCAATCACGTGAGTTTTGATTGACTTTTTTTTATTAATACTGTAACTTGTACTTGTGTGCTTTCGATTGTCGTGATTCATCCAATAGTCAATATTGTATTTCACCTAGGACGCACGCGATTATTTCTGTCAACGTTATGAACGTCTAGACGTGCAAAAGTAAAAACAAAATTGTTACCGATGACAGTAATCTTGACATTGGACATGGTAGTTGTATAAGTGCTTGGTCGTTGAATAAATGATGTTTGTGGTTGTTCGTTGATTCCTAACCAAACATCAAGTGGAACAAGCAAAGAGATCTGAAATCAAAATAAATAGATTTAATTAATTTCGAAGTCAGTCAGAAAATTGAAAGTTAGTTTTATTTATTTCCAAAATTAGGTCTCAGCAAGATCTTATGAAAGTTGATCCAGTCAGTACCGAAATAGATATAACCGAAAACCGGAAGCTTCGATTCAGCGAGTATTTTCAGCCCTTAGATAAGATCTTAACCGGGTGCCTACTGCTTCCTTCCTTTCGATTATTATAATCAATTAGCACCCTGTTATCTACCAGCACGCGATTCAGCCAAAGAAGGGTCGAACCCTCGGACGCGTTTTTTTATACGTTCGACAACTAATCGTAAAGGGGGCGCGGACATCGCAACAGGCTGATGAGTGGCAAGATTTTTGCTGACCTTTTTCCTTGTTATACATTTTTTGCCCGGTCTCTCTCCACCCTCACTTCCTTGTTCGGACACCTTCCTTTATTTCCATATTTCTCCATAAATCAAAACCGAACGCGCAAAGGCGAACGTAAAAGAAAAAAAAGCCACCAAACGGAGCAAACAATCAAACTGACGAAGATTCCAGGAAACATTCGATCTTTTGATATCAAAAAAAAATGTATATCCAGATCTCTCGATGAATGTTAAAAGCTTGAATATTCCTTTTTTACGGGTGCGTTTCATTGTGATTCCATAAAACGTTGGTACTTTGTGCGAGATTTATAGATTGGCAAAAGAAATGGAAATACGGAAAGTCTATTGCGCCTCTAAAGAAACTCGATACTTGCTCTCGTCGGCCATTAAAACGACATTACGTCATTAGATGAAGAGGGTGCGAGGAAACGCGAAAGAAATAGCGCAAGAATGGAAACGGCCGATGAAAGAACCGGCCCCGATCTCTAACTTTTCGGAAGACCACTGAATGCAGGGGCATTACTCTCTGCAGAGACATTTCTCACAGTTCATCGACTGATTGGAAAACAATAAAATGGAATTTTTCACCAACCGATGCATCTGATCTGTTGAAAGACGAAGACAAAAAAATATATAAAAGATCAGTTTGTAATCGCCCAGATGAGTTTTCCAAGAAACAACAAACATTTTCAACATAAATCAACAGGGCCAATTAGCCAGTTGAAATGTGAGATTTAAGTTAATCAAACGGACAACCTTGCAAGCCATATGGGAGTGGACAAAAATAAAAAAAATAGAAAATATACCAACACGACATTTGTTGAGCGTGTTGCGGAGTTTCTTTGTTGAAGGGAAAAAAAACTTGGACAAAGGTTTGGAAAACTGAAGTGGCGAGACTGTTTTTTTTTTTAAGAGGTCTCGTGGTTGGGACGGATATCACGTCAAAAAATTATCGAAATGTGCCGTAAAGTTATGAGAAAAGAGCCTTGATAAGCCTGATATTTCACACTCGGACAGTCCTTGTATGGGTGAGGGTGGTGATGCAGCGTTATTTAACTCGGTTACCAACCCTGAGCTGGTCTCTTGAAAGTATAAGAACACTAAAAAAACGGGGGTGTTCATTGTCCCGTGAAAACATCACGAGGGCGGCGACACGCGCTCAAGATTGACCGAGCTCGAAAAAGTTCCGGTTTAGAGTTATGCAAACTGATTCTAAAATGTGTGGCCTTTGCATATTTTCGGTAAAGGCAGTTTAGAAAATTTAAATTTCAAAAAAGGGACCCGACCCGGACGAAATTACATTGGACGAAAACATTTGAAGTAAAAAAAAGAAGCAATAAAGAGGGATCGAGAGTGTCGATGCTAATTTTAATAGGCAGAGTGAAAGAGCGACGAATAAAAAAAGTTGACATAATTGAACGACCATTTATGCAAAACATTCCACGATGAAATTAATGAATCAACACTTTCGATAAACATCTAACAATTTTATCATCACTTTCAATAAACACGATTTGACACGACTGTCAATAAATAAATGAAATTATACGCCGGCGTTAAAAAGAGTACCAGTTGAATTGATGATAAACGGCAAATTAAATCGACACTTCTTTTTTTTTCAAGTTTCCAGCTATCCAGCTACAATAAATAATAATCACCTGATAATTTCATAACCAAACAAAAGAACAGATATCAATTTTTTTCAATTTACAATGCTTTTTATTCAACTTCAAACATGAGTTATCACCTACTTAAATGATTTATCGTGAAAAAATAGAGTCATAGATTAATTTTATTTTTAGCGAGCCTCTTATCATTCAATGAGGCTTGCGTCAATCGTGCGTCTATACTGCGACCAACATTTCCATCGTGAAATTGTTAGCCGTCTTGGTTTCATCAGCATATTTAAATATTTGCCAGGACCGCGTCGTATTCAGAAAAATGAATACACATAGGGTCTCCACTTCGCGAAATAAATATCGAGCCGGCCGGTAACACGTGCCAAGAGCCAATATCTCATGGATACATGCGAGGAAGTCGCATAAATCGAGGTCAGTACAGCGTGAAAATAGAATGTAAAGCGCTTCGAGAACCCCTCGGACCTCGGGGTGACCGCCGCGGGGTTGGTTTGACGTGTATGACGTGCCAGCCACGTGACCAGACTGCCAAGCTGACAATCACTGCCTAAAAGACGCCTGACGAATCTTAAATACGGGATATTCAAATAATCTTCATCGTTCAGCATCTGCGCCATTTCCACAAGAAAGAACCGCCGAAGAACTTTTGCCTAGAAAATCTCGTGACGAAATATTGATTAATTCGAATTCGATGGTTCGATAAGAAGAATATGATGAAAAAAAATGTTATACCAATGCCAATATCCGACCAACCTGTTCAAATATGCAGCCAAATTTCCGGGATATAACTAGATCTGAAAACGAGAGTGACAAAACTTGTGAGAACATACAAAGTTTGATGTAACATCAGAAAGGCAGAATGCAATGATTTTTTTATATCCCACTGTCAGATCATTTGTTATATCCTCCAAAAACCAATTAGTCACGACAATCGAAATCAAATCGAGTGGGCGCACTCATTTCGAAAACAAGCTGTTGTTTTAGGAAAAACAAAGCACAATGACTGGGTGACTTTTTTGTGAAAACGGGAAACAATGCTGATAAGATGCAGGCGGGCACGTGCCCGCCAGTCATTAACGTCTGTCCATCTGCCGTACCTGATCGTGGTTTCCACTTTCGGCTGAAAAATTTCGTATGTGGAAGCCCCGTTAAGTCATCGATACCCCGTGAAATTTTGTAACGACGCGCAGCTGTTGAACGTGATGTTTCAGCCGAAAAATGTAAATGATTGTTTGTCCTGCTTGCGCCGGCTTTATACAATGGTGGCTCGCAAGTTAGAAGGATTTGGCCGCGAAGTTTAGGAGATGTATTACACACAAAGTGAGAGGTAGGATTGAAAGTGTGTGTGGCGTGCGTTAGTGTTGAAGAAGAGTGGCCACGTGCCTCTGGCGGCACGCGACCAGCCTAACGGTTTTAGACTTTCACCCCACGAGTCGGTCCAAAACCAGTCCACCCCTTCTCACCCTTGCCGACGACTCAAAACATACGAGGCGACACTGTTATTCTATTGGTTCCAATCCCCTCGTGCCTACCCCTCGCAGATTCGTCCCAGCAGCCTGACTCGCGTTGGACAATAGTTTTACGTCTCCAATATAGCTACCAAGATATGTCAAATTTGCGAGTTCCAACTGATTTTCGTTACAATCCTGTATTTAAGATCACTTAACATTTTTTAATTCTAATTTTTCTGCCCTTAATTTCTCACCTGGAAAATAATTAAATGATGAATTTATATTTAATCAAAAATCAACAAAGCAAGCATCTTAAAAAAGTTTTAAGAATTTAAATATTTGTTACATTTTGATTCTCCTGGTACGATTCTTCTGATTTTTATATGAAAGGTTTCTGTATTCAAACTGGAAACCGCTCGATTCTGACAAAATGAAGTCAACGTGCGATTCATTTATCGTTTCGTCGTTATTCAAATGAAACAGAGTCGCATGAATGGAACGTGTGAATCTCAACAAAATTCAGCAACAGAAAATATATGTTCGAAGCATTTTTATTGAAATCGAATGACGTAAGGGCCTAATAAAATCGTAAATCGGTTGACAGGCATCAGAATACCTGGGCACAAACCTCCCCCGTAAGGCCCCGCAGTTTCTTTGTTGCGTTGCGTAAGGATCCAGAAGCAGATGCTGCCGATGCACGGGAGGCGAGGCGAAAAAAAATCTATCCCTGCACACACGGTCTAATGCATGCGATCCACCATCCAGGCGAGTTTCAACGAAACGAAAGAATCTCTCGGTGTTTTGCAAATTGTTCTATTTCTAAGAAGCCTCGGATGGATCTCGCGAGAGAGCGCATTTGCGAAATCAATTCCTGAGAAGTCAACGTGGTAACGGGTGGTCGTCACGAGATGTAACGACGCGCCACCGGAAAGAAGACATAAAAAAGAGGAGAGAGCATGGCATAATGGAAATGGTAGGTTTGCCAAATTTTAGGCCAGTAGTCACGCCAGTGCAACTCGTTCATTCTTTCAGTTTTACAGAACCGAGATTTCATGTAGGTCTGGAAATAACAAAAAACAAACAAAAGTCCAAAACCGACAAAGAAACAAACTAAAACGAATTCTGTATAGAGAAAATCTATAAATTAATGACTATTTTATGCCGATCGTGAGGAAAAACAGATTCAAAGCTTATCGTTTGCATACGTCATTGCTTCATTCAAGTGTTCCCCGAAATTGTTCCATTTAAATGTCCAACGACTGATTTAGAAGGAACAATAATTAGTATTCGAAAAATTTTATCAGAGGGGAAAATGATTTGGGGTGGAAAATTTGTGTTTGTGGCGGTGATTCGAAAAAATAAATTAGGGAACGTTTCCATCGATTAACATAAAACCGATAAGATTCACATTTTCATTTCAAAATTATTAGCCGACAAAATCAATTCGAAAATTTGTTCCTCAAACATTTCCGAGAAGTTTCATTCACTTGGTCCGGTACAAAGGGCAGTAAAAAAATTTTTATTACTCCAACTATATCCGAAGGTTGGAATAAAAACTCGAGTACCAAAATTGACCAGACCCAAAACAGCCCACCAAAATAAACAAACTCGAAATGCCGGTATCTTCACCAGCGCAGGCAACTCCAATTCGGGGGGTCATTATCTTTGACCTATTGTTTGTCATGGAAACAATGGTACACCTGACGAACTGAGATAATTTCGCAACGAGTTGATGGCAGAGGCATCTTCAGGTGGCACTGTTCCGTTTTATCACCTGACGGTCGCTCCAGTGACCCGGGCTTTGAAAAACTCGCTGAAACTGGGAATTCTCGGCCAAGAGGTCAGGTCAAACAACTCTGATGGGAGCCTGTACATGGACCAGCTGCAGTCGAGCACCCCTCGTAAGGGACATGATGCCCGATCCAGTGAATGCGTGGGTGATGGATAGACAGTCATTGTGCCACGCACACACACGCGCATCCCGACTTAATACCTGCATGCGCCCGGCAAATAAGTAGTCCGAATGGCGCTTTACGATCGCCCACCTATCCCCCAAGACCTATTCAGATCAAAAGAAGACCAAGACCAATCGAGATTTCAAAATTGGATAATTTTTATCCCGACGGTGCACACATGTGAAACTCGCACGAAATCTTAAACAGTCGAAGAAAACTCGCACGGGACGACGCGCGGTTTGAGATCGGCCTATTCGAGCGTACGGAAACGCGAAGATGTTCTTCATTTGACTCTCCTCGATTCGGAGAAAAAAAATTTTCCTCAAGCAGCGCAGCCATAAAGTCATTTACGGGATAGTTTTTTTTCCTTTCTTTTGCTTTTTTTTTCAAAGGAACCTTGAATTGCAGCCCGATTTTTTTAAAACGCAATATGGAGAACACCTTTGCACTTTTTTCTTCTTTCACCGTCGTAAATTTGAAATTGTCATCTTTATCTTTATGGTCCTCTTCTTTCGGGACAAAAAAATCTTTGAGTTAATGGTAAGACAAATGAAGATTCCTCGTCGTTAAAAACATTTTGTAGCGCATATTTTTTACCGGATTTTTTTATGAAACGCAAACACGGTAAGGAATAAAGTTTTTTTTTTTTTTTTTGAAAAAATGTTGAAAAAAGTACGGTAATTTTTGAAGCAACAATGAAAACCCCCTATAAAATCAACGAAAGTGCGCATCAGTTTCTTTGTCACGCCGAAATTTCTCGACTTCTCTGCGACAACCGCGACGAGGAAAAACCGGTAGAACACTTTTTTCAGCCGTTTACGATTTTTTACCCCCGAACGCGTTCCCCGTTCGGTGCAAAAATCCGTTGAGCAATCCCGTTCGCCAATTGACGGTTCTTTTTCAGTTTTCTTAACGATCATCTCTATGATGAAGCTTATCGATTGTCGTGAATCAAAAGACGGTTACACCGATTTCGTCATTTTCGCGTAAAGGTTGCGCCAGAGTTGGGAAGGGGTGAGCCGAACTCACTTTCATCTCCACCGCGAACACGTGCACAATGCAAATTTGCGCCCGGAGAAAGGCGAATGGGAGAGAAATGCGAGTAACTGAAATTTCATACCTGGGCCCCACCGCTTCCTTTTTTTTACAATTCTGAAGGAATCCGTGCGTCAGGTAAAAAAAAGCATCTGGTTTTTTTATGCTCAGCCTCCCCTTCACTACCTGCCTGACGATTTTATGGCGTTTTCGACGTTTTTACCAAGTTTTTTTCTCCGCTGATGGGAATGCCGAACGATTTTTTTCGCCAGTGATGAACTTTCCCACATTCTTCAATCGGCAAAAAAGCGACGTATGTTTAAGATTCACGAAATTATGGATATACTTTTCCCAGGACAGTTGCATCGTCACCTGAAAAAAAGAGGGGATGAAAATGTGGCTGTATCAACAATCTGAAGATAATTAGAAACCGTTATGCAGTTTTTTAGGGTGAGAGAGAAGGAGGGGGTAAAATTGTTTGATAAATCACACGTCATTGAATCGACAATAAAACGCAAAAGTTTAAAACCGAAAACAAGGACAGATGGAGCGTAACGAAAGGGGTGGCGAGGGAGTCGCGAGATCGCGATGATGGATGCATGAAGGGTTGATTTTAAAACGGGGGCCGTCCGCGGTGCCAAAGGGTTTCGTCGGTCGCAGCCAATGGGACGCCGGGCCTGCCCCGACCGACCACTCGCGGCGCTCCTGCACGGCCCATTGGAGGGGGTAGTTCGCCCTTAGGGCCTCCGGCTCGTTGCGTCACGCTGACATTCGCTTGGTGTCGATCTGTCCGAGCGGGCCGACAGTGACAAGTGGTTGCGTTCGAATTTTGAATATATACAAATCGAGCCGCATTTGAATATTCAAATCGGCCGATGAATATTCATCGGGTCGGTAATAATCGATCGACTAACCAGGGTGATGCCCAGCGGCTGGAGATTTTCGTGAAAGTGTCAAAAGTGTGCTCGGAGTTTTCCCAGTTTTTTATTCGGGCCTCATGTGACTGAGGAGAAGAAGTTTCCGAGGGCTCGATCCTAAGAAGATGGTCTTCCTCGAAGACTCCAAGATGCTTTTCATGGACATGCGCCTCCATGCTACGAGCACTCCTACCAGCACCCCAACGAGATACCATCATCATAAATATAGATCGCAGAATAACAATGATTGTACGAGTCCTCTCCAAGTGTCTAAAAATAGAATATAAACGTCAACTCATTGATTGTGATACGAGCGTTGTTTTGTGTTCCAAAGTTTGAAATGTCTGAAAGATCCAATGTGTGTCAATCCAAACTGTTTACATTCAAACTGCAAACTTTTTTTTTTTATTAGAAAAAACTTGTTACTGTGTTATTGGAAAAGAAGGAAGTTCCAAAATGTAACATTGGAAATGAATTTAAAAAATTCGTTACTTTTTTTTTTTTTTGTCAGATGCCAATCTCCATGAAACCATTGAGGAACCCGAACTCAGTGGCGATGAAAGAAGTATTGCGAGCGATGTCCAGGATAGCCATGGCGTCAACTTAGATCATGATTCCATAGATTCGGATAGAGAAGCCCTCAATTTGGTGAGTCACTATGAAATTTAAATTTAATTAGAAATGAGTCAGATTGAACCAAATCCAAATTAAACGTAATCTTAAAATTGTTTTTTGACGTACAATATTATTTTTTAAATCAAAGCTTAAATCAATTATTCAAATTGAAAAATCGTTAATTGAATAAAAGAATATATACAAAACGTTTAGAAAATTATAAATAGTGATGAATTGAAAATTGTAACTTTACTTTCAAGAAGGTTTACTTTTGTTAAGCAAACGGTTTACATTTTGAATTGCAAACTAATGAACCCGTCTATGGTTCTCAATATTGCGAGATGATAACGATCGGTGTTAAATAATTAGTGTTGGGGAAGGGTCGTGTGTTCTCTGTATGTTTCGGGTCTCAATCGCTACCTGCGACGTGTTTTTGAAGGTAATTTATAAATATGCCACGCCACCTTGTGCGCCGAAAACTACAGGTGTGCGAGAAACACTCAAAAATTACGGCTAACTAATTATTGTCCAACAGGTGATGACGGTACGTCTTGCCATGAGCGAAAAAAATTGCACTAAAAAACTGATTATCGCCTTGGATGATTGAAGCCCCGAATTTATTCATTTGCATCGGCTCAATCATGACGCCTTAAATCAGAGACAATTAATACCGACTGGTCAATCTTGTGGTTTAAGATTTTAATCAGTTGATGAAAGCATGAATGGGACCCAACTCTTAATACATCAGAATTGAATTTTAGTTTTGACCTAAAACGTAAAAATAGATTAAAAACAAAGCCGTAATGAAAAATGATGTGGAACCTTAATTTTCTGGGAACGTTTATCTTTTGGATCTGGGATGTAATTTAAATGACATATCTTGATCGGTGTTTCAGGTGACGGATGTGTCTCAAAGGAATAGCAGCAGTGGCACCAGCGGAAGTGCTTCGTCGCCTAGTTCGGGAGTTAGTAGTCAGTTGACCGGATGTCATGTTGGCAACTCGGGTAGTCAGCAGGCCACTCTGGCCCAAATCGTGGGCCAACAGATACTCATGCAAAGTTCACTTAGCAACCTCAGTCCCCAGGACATTCAGGCACTGGCGTCTTCTTTACAACAGCAACAGCAGTCGTTGCAACAACAACTCCAACAGTTTGCAATTTTTCCAACAGGCGAATCCTGCCACAGGACAGATACCGCAGTTCTTCATTCAGAATCAGGTTGGTTTCTACATCTAAAACATACAAATTTTTATTCAAAGATGAGCACTAATTCACTTCTCGTTGAACTACATTATAAAATTAGAAAATTCCAAAATCTGCCAAAAAATTTCTAATAACGAAAACAATATCGAACAAATTATGTCGGATTGAAAATCCTGTTAAGATAATCCTTTGGGTAAACTTTGAAGAAATCAAATTTCTTATCTTATCAGATAAAATTTGAAGTAAATTTCGAGGAAATTGGTCATGAAATGCAAATATGGAAAAGTATGGACGAAAACTGTTCTGTTTACATTTTGAATTTATTTTGGTATTAAAATCATTTTATCTATTTGTATGTCGCTGGAAATAGTAAAAAAGACATTATTAGGCAATCAAATTTTAATCTCGAATAATATTATGGAAAATGGTAAACTTAAAAAGTTGAATGGAGTTATAAAAAGGGAACCAAAATATGGAGTGCAGTTTTCGTCGTTTTATTCTTTATGAAACATCAATCATAAAAATGACCGTCGGTGTTTATTATGACCCGATAAGCGAAACCGGTCGTGTTGTACCTTTGTAAGAAAATAAAGAATGACCGACTTGAAATCGGCGCGAACACAAAGGTCCATTAGTCAACGCATATTCAACTCATAAAATTAACTTGTTTATACTTCACAAATTTACTAATATCTATTTTCCAGTTTGCTTAATGGTTTTGATAGAGCTCGTCTCTGGGACCAATAATATACTACTACTACTCTATTTTCCAGTTCAAACAATTATCAAAAAATATTCATTTTTTTTCCATCTAAAATCAATCTCTATGAGAACTCATTTTGTATTCTTTCTCCTTTTGCAAAGAATGTTATACAATTTAGATTCAGCGTAATGTACGTTCAATGCAAAAAGTCATTATACGTATTTTATCAAAATTGATGCATCACGTTCACAAAAGGAGTTACAATATTCACACAAAGAACATTTTTATATCAAAAGAGAATCCGAATAATGCCTCTTTTTACCCGGAATCAAACGTTCACATAAAAAAAAATCTAAAAAGTATACGAATTCAAATGAAAAATCACGAGCCATTAATCCAACAGTTTCCATTGAAAAAAGGAATCGTTCTTTTTCTTCTCTCAAAACACCGATTTTATCAATTACAACCCCCATTATCCAATTTCCATAATTTCACGTCCGAAGTCAATAAATTGTGAAAAGTCTTCCGCATTTAAAAATCAGATCATGATCGCAACAAAACGTTCCGAATTGAATATCCGTGCAGTTAAAAATCAGTCGAAAGGTACGAATGATTTTTACGAGCCCGGACTCGTAATGTGTTTTGAATAGCGGGGTGAAAAAGGGGGAGGAGAGGGGAGGGGGGGGGCGAAGCACAATCCATCCAGCGATATATATCAGCGCCTGCTTTTACCCGAAATATGTTAAAACGTGAAATCCCGTGATGCAGGGCGTCATATTTCACGGCGCAGAAAATTCTTTAACGCCATTGTCTGACGCGTAAGATATGATTTCTTACGTCCGTCTCAATGTATGATTGTTCGTCGAACGTATCGATCGTATAATGCGGAGATCCGGCAAAACTGAATAGGTTGGGTTATGGATTCTTATTCTCCGGCTGTATGCATACGGGCGAAGAAGCCGGCACGGAAAAAAAGTAACAAAACGACTTTGCGCCTGGCAGATCTAATGTTCCCCCCTCACCCCTCCCCCTCCTCTCTTTCGCAGCGTTCTTTTAGATCGCGCGATTCGTTAAGGGGACCCACAGCACCTTGCCCCGGGCTGCCTTTGTGAGCCAACACGTGGCTTAGATGCCGGCGCATTTTTCCCCCAAGAAATACGTCGTTCGCGCTTTATGCTTCTTGTCTAAACTCTTCAAAAGAGACACACGACCTCCTCGAGGAAAGAACCCTTCCGTGTGCGCGATAATCGTAACCTGTTTCAACCAGCCGAGCACACGCCTGAACACAATGAGGGACCTTTCAGCGATGTCTTTGGCTACTGTATTTCCATCTTTCATGCCAGATTAACAGGGCCTATTTTAATTTTCGTCTGTTTTTTTTTTCTTTCCTCCTTTTACGTAACTCTATCCGATCGTCCATTCAAATTCTCACAATAAGTGCGATTGATCTCCGGCATTTGTTTGCAAATATTTGCCACATTTTCGACACGCAAGTTTTTTTTAGAAGACATTAAAAATTTCCTTTGTACACTTCATGAAATAAAAAAACTACAAATAAAAAGTTAAATGTTATACATTTCTGTATAAGATTATATAGAAGAATTTATATAAAATACGATGTTAAAAATAATAACATTTAATTGATTATAAATTATTGGTTAATAAATAATTATTGTAAGAATAATTAAGTTGGTAATGAAATAATCAAATGAGATAGTCAAATTTGTTTGAACGTTTGCACTTGTTGAAAGAATCAATTGGCGTATGTCAACACAATCCTTTTTTCTCGAGACCCCGATTGGCACACGACTATTGAAAGACACGAATCTTCAACTCGAAGGTATACGCGCGCCTAACCACAATGTCTTTATTCACGCGATAACCTGTTGCCAGACCCTCCTGACTGGTTAAATGTAAAGCACTTTGAATGGGGAGTCTACATAAATAAGCATAAAGTATGCGCCAGGCCGACGCCACGTGACCCGTCGAAACGTCGAACCCTTGCTTGGGGTGCTGCGCAAGCCTTTTTTTGGTCGTATGTCAAAGAGTCTATTTAAGAAAAGGGTGAAGATAATCAATTTTGAAGAGATGGTAATCACTAAACGTTCTGTCAGATAAAAATAGACAGGTTGCTGAATTGCAAAGGTGATTCTAGAAAACTGTTCGAAATCAATGGGCTGGGAACAATCTTATCGGATTATATTTTAAAATCCGAAGAACTAGTGCAACTTGTCAGTACCTGACGAGTTGAAATAACTAAGATGATCAGAGATCTGAAAAACGGTTTTAACATTTGAGCCAATAAAACACGTTTTGTAGATCAGAGCTTAGTTTATTTAAAACTAACAAACGTCTTTCTTTTCTTACAAAACCAAACAAACTGAACTGAACTGAACTGTAAACAGTTGCGTAGCAACGCACACTTCGCACTTACGCAGTGACAACTAGTGAGTCTAGCGAGAACTAAAATGGGCGCGAATAATTAAACTCTAATACTCCCTCCCGAGCTTGACTCACTCTTTATAAACATTCGTAGAATCTCGTATAATAAAGTAAACAATCGTTGAACATACTTAAGAATTAACATTCATCATAATTTCATAACACTCGTTTTACATTCTTGTTTTCAATGAAAATTTGTTACAATCAGTTAATCTTAATTATACTACTTTTATAATCAATTATTTAAGAAATAAAAAATTGTAATTATAAGTCTTAAACTTATTTGGTACTATCAATTAGAGAAGACTTTCTGGAACTTATGAAGACTGTGCTGTAACAAAGAAATCAAAAATCAATTAGCTCTCGTTAGACTGTCTTTGAATTATCATTCGTAATTTAAGATTTTATTTCGCATCTTTTCATGAATGTTAAAGCTCAGAGATTTCGTCATTATATCTGCCCATTGCTCTTTTGTAGAAACCCATTCTATTTTGACTTTGTCAAACTTAACGCACTGTTTTACATAACTCTCGTGTACTTCAACCATGTGTCTCAATCGATTTCCACCACTGATGTTAGCGCAAATACAAGCTGCTCTGTTATCACATTTTAAAATTGCTGGCAAGAAATTCTGATTTGTAATCTGAACTAGAGAATTGCTGATTGCCATCACTTCCTGACATGCCAAACTCATAGCAACATATTCAGCTTCACAAGTAGACAATGCTACATAGTTTTGCTTACATGTTCGCCAAGTGATTGAATCACCAAATAACCTGATAACAAAACCACAAGTAGAGATACTATCTTTGCAATCCGCGAAACTAGCATCAGAATAAGCTACAAGATCATTCGTTTTCCCTAGATATCTCAAACCTATCGTTTTCGTTCCTTTCAAGTACCTGAAAACTCTATTTACCATGTCAAACTCATCTTGAGTAGGATTGATTTGATGTCTGCTCAGAACATTTACTGCATAAGCAATATCTGGTCTTGTTGCACCAGCCAGGTACAACAAACTACCTACCATCTCCCTGTATGGTGTTTCTACCGTCGTTTGAATTGAATCACACTCATCACTCTCTTCTTCGCGAATTCTACGTTCTTTATTAGCAACTTGTCTTGTCACCATAGGAGTTCTTTGAGGATGAACATCGCTAAATCCGAACTTTTCCAAGATTTTATCAATGTATTTTTCCTGACTAATAGTCATTACTTTCGTTTCCCTATTTCGTTCGATCTGCATACCCAGAAAAGTTTTCGGTTGTCCTAAATCTGTCATTTCAAAGGCTTGCATGAGTTTTTCTTTTACTTCTTTGAGTTTATCCAAATCATTTCCTGCTAACAAAATATCATCAACATACAAAATGAAAATTACTATCTTCGAACCTGACACCCAAGTAAACAAACAAGGATCATTGTCGGAATTTTTCAAACCAGCAGAATTGGCTACTTTCGTAATCGTCTCGTTCCATCGTTTAGGACTTATTCTCAAACCATAAATTGCTTTGAACAATTTACAAACCATTGTTGATTTTACTTCTTCCGAAACTGGAACACCATCAGGAATTTCCATGTAGATTTCATTTTCTAACGTCCCGTTGAGAAACGCCGTCTTTACATCCAGTTGACAAGTTTCTAAATCCAAATAATTGATTATTGCCAAAACAGTTCTGACAAGAGGAAGTCGAGAAACGGGTGCATAAGTTTCTTTAAGTTCGTAGCAGTTCCTGTCTTTAAACCCTCGTATGACCAGTCGTGCTTTTGCTTTCGTTTTCTCTCCATCAGATTTCATCTTGAAAACCCATTTTGAATCAATTATATTCGGCGGTTTTCCATCTTCATTACAAGTTGGTCTTTCAACCAACTTCCAAACCTTATTTTTCTCCATAGATTGTAGTTCCTCATCTATAGCTTTGGACCATAACTCTTTGTCTGCTGATTCCATTGCTTGTTTGTAGGTATAAGGATCTTGATTAATATCTGCAAATAAACAATGTAATAAACTGTCTTTGTTGGGATCATTCGTTGACTTGAACTCCTCGTCGACAGATGTAAATTCGTATCCTTCAGGAACTTTCAACACCGAAGTGAAATGTGAGAAACTTGTATCCTTCAACGCCTTACTTCTAGTATTGTACTGCTCTCGAATTTCGATCTTCCTTTTCTTTCCTACGTGACACTCTTCCACTCCCTCCGTTTCCGAAATTTGTTTTCTAGGTCTTCCTCTCTTTCTTTGGACTTTCGTTGTATCAGCTGTCTCATTGATCATTTCCGTAATTGGTTCAGATGATGAACTTTGAACTTCCTCTACATTCCAGTTTTCCCTCTCGTTAGTTTCCGGTCGTTTGTCCACTGAAGACTTGCCAAATACATCTCGATAAACTTTCTTTTCATTAAATCTAACATCCCTCGACTCGAAGAATTTACCAGATTCTGGATGCCAAAAGGTATATCCAGAATGATGATAGCCTACCAAAACACCTCGTAACGCTCGTGCTGAAAATTTTGATTCGGGTTTACGCGTGATTTTCCAAAAAGCTAAGGAACCAAAACGTTTAACTTGATTAATATCAAACGAAAAATGAGGAGCAAATTTGTGCAAAGGTGTATTATATTGCACAGATTTATGAGGAGTCCTATTGTACACATAAACAGCTGCACCTAAAGCCAAGTCCCACATATTCATAGGTATTCCTGAATCAAACAACAACGCTCGTACTCTCTTCTGGATCGTTTGATTGAATCTTTCAGATACACCGTTGTGCTGAGGAGTGTCTGGACATGCTGGTCTTAGTTCAATCCCTTCTCGTTCTAAAACTTCCTTCGTATACCCGCCTGTAAATTCAGTACCCAAGTCGGAGCGCAGAAAGCAAATCTTCTCATTGACACCTAATAAGTTTCTAGCACTCATAATGAATCGCTCCAAACAAATTCCAGTTTCATCTTTCGTCTTCATTGGATATGCTAAAGCCAGTCTGGAATAGTCATCTACAAAAACTGAAATATATTGATATCCGTGAGGGAAAGTTGGTGGAGATATTTTTCCCATAATATCCGAGTGGATTATTTGTAACGGTCGTGTCGCTCGTGTTCTCACAGTATTGAAAGGTAGTCGTTTGAATTTGGAAATGGCACAAACTTCGCAGTCCAAAATACTGTCGTCAAAAATAATATTTTGCAAATGTTTGTTGTCCTTCCAAATCTTCTGAAGTTTTCGCAAATAGTTTATAGAAGCATGACCCATTTTACAGTGCCAAATCATAGCTTTGCTGATAGTTGGAACTTCATTGTTTGGTGTGACCGAAGAAAAATCCAAATCCAAAATCTCTGCCGTTGGTAAATCATCCAAATTAGTAGTCTTCCTGTCTGTGATTGACGTATCAAATTTTGAAAACATCAAACTGTCCTTTGGTATGTTATCGCTCTCTTTCCCTTCTTCCCTTTCTTCTGTCCTCTTGGAAACATCTTCATTCGTATCTGCTTGTGGTATGACATCATCATCTTCATTAATCTTACCTTGTGTTGAATCATGTTCTCTTTCATTGTTCTTGATTAGTTCTTTATCCATTAAATGTGGACTTTCGTTTTCATCACTCAAAACTTCAGCTTCTTCTGAATTTGTATTTATTCTTTCTTCATTGACCATTTCTTCAACTTCCTTTTGATTAGTTGATTCTATATCGCTTGTTGAAACTGTCGTTGAATTCAATCCTAAAACTTGATTTGCTGAAATAAATTTATCTACCTCAAGATCTAAAATCCAATTTGGATCCTCATAAATGCCTGTTGCTAAGATTTCTTTCGTTAACTTATCTATAATTTAAATTGTCTCATCATCAAAAATGGCTCGATATCCTGCTTCAGTAAAATGTCTAAGAGAAAGTAAATTCTCTTTTATTGACGAAGAATAAATAACATTATTTAATATCACTGGATTAGATTTACGACCATTTAGAAAAGCAATAATACGTCCTACACCTTCTGATTCTATGTCAGCATTTGAATTTTTGTTTGCGCATTTAATTATGCATCTACAATTACTATCAAATTTATCAAGAATATCTCGTTGATTTGTCAAGTGTTCACTTGCTCCAGTATCCACAATGAATGGAACTTTATTATTCTCAGAACCGTCACTGTCATAATCAGATTGAGATGTTTGAAGCACCCGAAAGATATTAGATGGTTTTTCCCACTCACCTTTCTTTGCATCTGTAGTTTTAACAAACTGGGCTTTCGAGGTTTTGGACGAATTTTGACGCTCTTGTTTATTCTGACCATACTTTCGTTGATATCTTGAATCATTCTTAACATTCTTATTTCTACTCTCATAATTCATTCTTTGATTTGATTTTTTCCAAGCATATTTATTCAAATTAGGTTTGAACCATCGTTTGTTATTGGCATGCAACATGCTGTTTGATTTGTTAGTAACATTGTTTCTTTGAAAATTGTTACCTTTGTTATTATATCGTGACAAACCTCTCTTTTGGTCATATTTACGATCTGGACAATTTGCAGCAACATGATGAACATATCTGTTACAACTGTAACATAATTTTCTCCCGGATTCTTTGTGTGGACAGTCTTTTCCAATGTGTCCCCAGCCTCCACACTGGAAACATTGATCCTCATCTCTCTTATCATTCCTATCTCTCGTGTCTCTCGTATCTCTCTTTGCATAGGAAGCAGAAGCCACTGCGTTTGTCTCCTTATGAAGATGATTGTTATATTTAGCCTGTTTGAACTTAGCTTCTGCCTGAACAATCAGTAATTTTAATTTATCAAAAGACAATCCAACACCGGTTGTATCATTTGCAATGAAGTCAAGATCATGAACGCTAGGAATTTGATTCATAACAGCATTGTAAAAATAATCAGTTTTATCTTCTTCTGTAAGAGGAGCTGAATTTGGCAACGCATCATAATTTCGAACTAATTCATCAAATTTTTCACAAAACTCTACTGCTGTCTCTCGCGAAGAATCGTACTGAATTTCTGATAATTCTTTTCGAATACTGAATCTCGTTGAATTATTCTCACAACGTTTGAACTCTCTTAATTTTTCTATCATCAAAACCGGATCTTTAATTTCCAAAATTCTCGAATGGTAAATTTGATCAACTCGATTGATAATAATATCACGAACTTGAAAAGCATTCATCTCTCTCGTTTTGGCGTCTAGATTTGAAGGAGGACTGACTGATTTATCTAAAACGTAAACTATTCTTCGCATTCTTAATTCCGAATGAAGAAACTCTATAAAATGATTAAACTTCATGTTCTGATCCAATTTATAATCTCTCTTTATGTTACTGTCTTTACTAATTACATTTACTTGAATTGCTTCCGATATTTGTTTTGCAATATCTTTAATAGGTAAATTATTAACCGATTGATTTGAATTAGGTGGTACCTCTGTATTGTTAACTTGAGTTTTCGTTAAAACATTAACACCCGGTTGAACAACCTCTACTGATCTAATTTTTGGTTTATTTACCTCTCGTTCAATACGTCTATTTTCAGACCAGTTGACCATATCATTTCTCATCTTCCTATGCAGCTCAGCTGTTGTACTGAGCATGTTTTTTACCCACACCAAATCAGTTTTTGTTAACAACTCAACTGAATTGTCAGAAACTGCTTGTTCTGGTGTCTCTCTCTCTTTTGAACTTTCTTTCGTTGCTGCCATTTTTTCTTTCGTTGTTGAACCTTCTTTAAGACAATCTGTTTTTGTTGATTGTTGAGTTCCAGAACTCGGAACAATTGTACCATCATGAGAGGCAGTTGTAGAACCACCTTCAACCAACTTATTTTGACAAATAAATGTCTCCATCTTTTCATCAGGAACTGTCTTTGGCTTGTTTTTATCAATTTCATTCCCGTCGCCAGCGTTCTGGTTTGGCATTCGAGCTGCAATTTCTGATTTTAATTCATCCCAGTTTTTCTGAATTACCAGTTTGCCTGAAAGTATATACACTCATTAAAGATTAATCAATCATCAATTATTATGTACAAATAACTGGGCAGCTCGAAGATTTGCTTCTAAACTACTTCACCGAACACGAGTGAAAATAATTTGAAACTAGATTGTTCATTTATGCATGGAACACACATACACAAATAAAACAATCTTAGTCACTAATGTTGTCAACAACGAACGCAATTGTATCAAACACAAGTAACCCAGAACGTGGATACTTTGCCTAATTTGACATTTCATAATAAACCTTCATTATCGTTCGTTCTATCGTAACTCATCTTTCTTATCGTATAACCGTCATTCTTATTATAATCTCGTCATTTATAAAACAAATTCTTTAACGACGGTTGTTTAATAACTTCACTAAAAATTAGGACTTAAAATTATTTATCAATACAAATTATTTGTTTTATAAAACTTATGAAATAATTTTTCAGAAAATCTCTTAGGCTAGCCAGTCAATTTTGCATTCGATATTTAATTTTCTTCTTCAAAATATTACAAAAATAAAATTGAGTACGTACTCATCTTTAAAACAGCACCAGTTTCAAATTCAACAATCAGAGTTTCGTTGTCAAGTGTGAGTTTTACATCCCCCACATCAGCATCTGCTGGAATGTCAGCCAAAGTCTTGCATTTTTCAATTACAAGATCAATAGCTGATCTTTTTGCTGTCTCTTTCCTAAACCAATAACAAAATAATGAATAACAGTCGTTTTTATAAAAATAATACCATCTTTTTCATTCAAAACTCTCTTTCCTTTTTATCATGTTTACAAAGAAAAACAAAAGATGTAAAACAAAAACACATCAACAAAACAAAACACTTTCAACTGTTTCATACAAACATGCTATCAAATTGCAATTTTTGATTAGAACGTTCTTTAAACTTTCTTTAAACTCTCTTTATTTTGTTATCGATAACTTTTAATTTCACATATCATTCAGTCACTCCTCAAAATTCATACTCACAAAAACTGCGACATTTTAGTTGACCGAAAACGACTTTTAGATATTTTTGCTTCACCAGCGAACAAACTTCTTGGCAATAAATGCAATCCTCAAATCAACTCAGTGAAGAATGCTGAGGCCCATAACCTTTTAACATTTGAGCCAATAAAACACGTTTTGTAGATCAGAGCTTAGTTTATTTAAAACTAACAAACGTCTTTCTTTTCTTACAAAACCAAACAAACTGAACTGAACTGAACTGTAAACAGTTGCGTAGCAACGCACACTTCGCACTTACGCAGTGACAACTAGTGAGTCTAGCGAGAACTAAAATGGGCGCGAATAATTAAACTCTAATAGAAATTGTTTGTCATTCTATTTCACTTAAACTGGAATTAACTTGTTCTTCCTATAAATGCCACGAATATGATGTGCGCGGTATGAAAAGCTCAACTAATGCAGAAGAATTATTTTTTATCCTCTGACAGACACGCGCTTTGAGAATGCGTCATTATTATTTCATTTTTTTTATTACGAGAGATCTTCTTCCAAGTAGTTGAACATTAAAAAACAAAATTACGATAAAACTGCTCTGCATTTTCGTAACACGAACTTTTGTAGAGGAAATTCGAAGTGTCTTTTGGGAGGATCCTACTCTCATCATATTTTAAAAGAATCGATCGTTTTGCATTTTAGGGTACTTTGAACTGCGTCAAATGATATTCCAAGATTAAATTCAATATTACGTTTATTCAATTTGAAATAACCAGAAGTTATAATCATTAATTTATTCGTTACTTGACAAGCCATGATATACTTCTCAATGTACTTAAATCTTTAAAATCTTTTTCGAAAAAAACCATACTTTTTCTTGTGCAGAAATGTTTTTACTGCAATGTAGCGATAAATATTTTAGGAACCCCTATTTTCGCGATTTTGATTTGAAGTTGAATTTATGATTAGTTGGGTTTTGTTAACTTTGGTATTCTAGTTAGTTTGACGTTGATAAAATTGATAAATTTTATAAATTGTCTGCTACATTTTATCTAGTCATATAAAAATTTAAAGAACATAATATAATTAATATTTTTTATATGCATGCACCTGTTGGGTCTATTGTATTGGGCCAAATAAGACTTTAACGAGAGCAATGCAAGACTATATAAATAACAGCTGTGGAGCCAATTGTACAACATTTTTTGTTAAAAAAAAAGTATCCTAATAATAATGTATACATTAAACAAAATTAAAAGTTTATTACTCGAATAGTGCAGTGTTTTAATAACAAATAATCCTGAAAATGAATATTTTTTCAAATTCTGTTCAATCTCCTTAAAAATTCTATTTTAAGGCTATCAATCAAAGTGGCCATGTACACGAAACGAGTTTTCATCTTGCGTTAATAATAAACAATTTTACACATACTCCAGTACATTACGAGATACTTTAGACATCTCTGAATTGCGTGATATAATATTATTAATACCACAATGTTTGTTATTAAGGAACAACCTAAATTAGTTTTTGATAACATAAAACCTCAACCCGATCTGAATTCTATTCCGCATTTAAATTTCAAAGAAACCATAATTAAATTTTGTTTGAACTCCGACTACATTCTAATTGAACTTCATTTGATCTCCGACTAATATCTTAATTTCGATCTGTCTCAATAAAATGTTTCTTTTCAATCCTAAAAATTTAATTTAATTTGAAAATGTTTTTAATTGCAATTATTATCAATTACCAGCAGTATAGCTGAATTATTTAAAAGTTAATTCGATTCAATTAGGATTAAATGATTGAAAGAATCCAAAATGTTGTATATATAATTATGATCTAAAAAAACATCCAACAAGCAACCAAGTATCTTGGCTGCTTGTTTATAACCGGAAAAAAGTATTATGAATATTTGATTAAAGCAGACATGGTATGGCGCTGTAGAGCTTGACCGCTGAATAAATAATTAGTCACTTCTCGAAACATATCCGTTGCGGGAGCTTCCGACATATGCGAAGCTCGTGAGAGAAACGTATGGGCTCGTAAAGTGCGTTGGAAATTGTTGAATTATTGATAACACTCTTTCCTACTCGTCAAAATTTTACATTGTCTATTTCAAATTCACATGTACAATTAATTTTAAACTGATATTCCATTTTTTAACTTCCAAAAAACGTTTCATTTTTTCATCGCCAAAACTTGGTACTTTTTTTTTTAATTTACGATCATTGTTATTGGAGGGGAATTTATCTTTTTGTCACGAAGATATTACATTGTGTCAAATCGTTGACCGATCTCGAGAACTTGCTCATAAAAAAGGTACAGAACCTAAACCTGAAGTTAGAACAGACAACATTTTTCATCACGAAAAGTAATTTCTTATGTCCACACATATATTCCCAGTCGGGAATAAATGTGGAGATATGAACTTTTTTGCGGTCTCTCGACGATCGGATAGCATGCTCCCGTCGATGATATTATGGATGTCGCCGGAAAAGTTAAAACCAAAACTTATCTACTTGACAATGGGGGGTAATATTGATAACATCTTTTTCAACCCCGTTTTTAATGTTCACCCATCGGCTGAAAATCTGTTCGTTCCTATTAATAACAATAAACAAATATAATATTTTGTTAAATTTAATTTTGTTTCCCATTTAAAGTTAATTTTTTATTTATCTCGATTCATTGTAGTTTAATTTTTTGTAAGTCATGAATTTGAAAAAATATGATTGAGATTATTTTGTTATACTCATATATATAATTTGATATACTCAATCATATAATTGAGAAAATTTATGGTATCTGGATATTTTTTATATTAGAATGCCTAGATGAAAAAGCGACACAAAATATGTCTTACTTTAAAAATTAAGTAAATTAGATATTTTAATTAATTCTTGTACAATAGAATAAACATTTTTTGTAAGAAAAATTTTAAATTCAAAAGTTTTAATCTGGATACAAAATGTATGCTACAATATTTTTTAAATGTTCTGAAATCTTCTAAATCATTAATTTAATATAAATTATTCATTTTTATAATTTTTTCAAACTAATTGTAACCAATTATGTACTTGTATATATTTATAAAATATGTTGAATTGGAAATAATTGATTTTCAGCTGAGGGGAACTAAATTAAGCAAAAGATGCTGAGTTGAAATTTGAAAAATGAGTACAATAAATAAATTTTTCAATTATACATTTTTTTCTTTTTTTCTCTCATAGAATTGGTTCTGTTTGATTTGTGTAGGCCTCAAACGAGTTTAGCGGATCCGCTCTCAAGTCAAGTTACCTAGTTTTAATTGGCCACAACGATTTCGTTTTTTTTTTTTTCATTTTGTGCCTCTCAGCTTTATTGTTCAACTTTTTTAATGAAAGCTGATGCAATTTTTACGATGAAAAAAGTTGTGTCTTTTCAATAATAATAATATTAACGAATAAGAAACGCTCCGAATAAGGAAAACAAGAGTCTTGATAAGTAAAAAGTCTGTAATTAAGCAAGTTGAACAAATTTTTATTTTTCAACATGAAAAATGCTTCAGTGTTGGAGAAAGAAAAATTAAATGAAAAAACAAACAAACAAAACAAAACAGATCCAAGGATGAAAGTATGAAATATTTTTGGAAAAATTGATCCAAAAGGTATTAAAAATAAAAAAAAAAATTTCATAAATAATATTTGTAGAGAAAATAGAATAAAAGAATAAAAACTAGAAATAATAATAGAAAAAAATGACCACTTCAAACAAAATGGTTTTTTTAATGATACTTTTTTGAATTTTTAAAATTTTGGATCCAAACATTAACTAAAAATAAAAGATAAAAAAATGTGAATTTGTATAGGTTAAACCGAACAGGTAAACGTGAGATAAAAGCGAATTTAAAAAATGAGCCCAGAGGGCGCTGTATAAAAATTGAAGGAAACCCCTTTTTGCTGTGATTTTCAGCGGCGGTCCCTTACGTGCAATAGTGTCGTCGCAGACGCTATATATAGTCGAGCTTATAAATAAATACTCGTCGGATATTTAATGTTGCCAACTGCCCGTTGTGCGTCCTGATGCCCCTGACGTCGACGCGAGATGCTCTCGGCTGATATTTTTATTTTCAGTGTTATGCATTTGTACACGCATTAGCGCATACGAAAAATAAGCACCGAACTATTTCATAGCCAAAAATACAAAACAATGGTTTCCCATTTACCAAATTTCACACAATCCCGAGAATTCTGTCACTCAGTCATATTCCACTTTCAAAACAAGACAAAAATTCCAAAGCAAAAGCAAATTTCTAAACATAAACAAAACTGGTCAAACTTGTTTACATAATTCGAAAAATAATCAAACAGAAAAAATTTTTATACAATTTTTTTGATAACTAATTTTTATTGTATTTAAAAGTCTAATTTTTGAATAGAAAGTGAAAAAAGATTTTGTTTAAATGTTTGTGAGAAAATTTTTGTTCTGCAATGTTTTGATAGAAATTTTTATTGATTAGAAAGTTAATTTTTCGAATGGAAAGTAAAATGGGATTTGTTTGAAGTTTGTGAGATTATTTTGAGAGGAAAATTTGTGTTTTGATTTTGTGGAATGTTACTTAAATGGCGTCGTTGCACTTTTGTGACGGAAACGCTGATGCCCTAAATTGTAATTTTTTTGGTACAACCGAATGGTCTGCCAAACAGCAATACCGCTTGGCAAGTTGTTCGCTGGCGCCGTGGTTGTTATATGACTATCTTTTCTGGAGTCGCGACGATTCCAGAGATTCGATGCGCCAGAGAGTCTGTGATAACGTTTTCAGCTTAAAAACTCGGTGCATCATTCATGAGATTTCCACTCGACTTCACATCTAAAATTAAAACAAAACAAAACATACCAACATTCTCTTAATACCATTTTTCAAATGTTTTATCTGACTTTTATAAAAACTAAATTTTATCTTTTATATAATTCATAATAAAACATTTATATAATTTATTTTTTATTCTCAATTCAGTAACGTGGAAACCAAATTGTAAAAAAGTAAAAAAATAAAAAAACTAATTCACTGTTTTATACTTTATAATTTCAAAAAATTAAAAGTTCCAAATTTTTTCGTTACAATTTTATACCAAAGAAGGATTTGACCCCGAAATTGATTTTTACACTTTTAAAAATAGTTTTTTCAATTTTGTAACAAGTGAATTATTTGTTTGTATCACTGCGATAATTGAATAACGTTTCATTTAATTATGTAACAATTTTCTTTTATTATTAAAATAAATTGTATTATTGTGAGTTTTATATTGTGACCGTTTCTTCAATTTCGCTCATTATTTTTGTTCTCGTCACTTTAGAGTGGTGACGTCATGAAAAAACAAATAAAACTGTTGTTACGAGTTTTATTGGTAATTAAAGACAAGTTTTTGATGCGAAATCGAATAATTCTCTAATAAGAACTTAATGACGTCAGTAGATAGAAAAAGTTGCAAAGCTTCTCGGTTATACCAGGTTCAAGTTCTCTGCACGCGTACTAAGTTTTTAATAAAAAAATTCTTGTTTTGTTTCTTTGTTTCTTAATATCTTTGAAATTGACACTCTTGTTGTCAACTGCATTTGTTTTTTTTCATTGCTTTGTAATTTATACCTTTAACATAATTTCATTTGTCAAATGAAAAAAAACAACAAACAAACAAACAAACAAGCAAGCAAAACAAAATAATTGCAATGAATTTTTTTCAGTTCAACCGACTAACTTTTTGACCGAAATTTAGTTTATGTTTTGTTAAAAAAAGCACGACAATTCTTATAATTTGAACATTTACGAGTATAAAAAACTTGAATTTGAAAGAACAACAATTTGAAATTCGAAAAATTTTGAAATCCTGTAATCACGTTTTTAGTTTTGAAGTCATTACTAAATCTAGACTAAACTCTTTCCAAATTACAAGTACGAAGGAAAAAAGTTTGTTTCACGTTGAAATTATAATAGCTGACCTTTATCGAGGCTGTCGGTACATTTTGGCAGCGCAAGTCATTCTCGTGCGAAAAATGAAAGAAACCCTGCACGAATGAGCAGCGAGGCATAACTTTATCAGCAGCACTATCTAATTGTGTCGCGCCGACCAAAATTGCGCTCATTTATCAATCGCTCGTTCGCGTCACTTTTTTGCCCGGCAATAACAGCGGCAACACAATAACAAACGCCGTTGTTTCAATTCTTTTTGAGATTGTCTCTCGATTCTGCTGACACGCTTTGGATATTCTTAGACCCGCACAAACTTAAGTAATAGGCAACATTTTACTAATATTCAACCGAACATTTTTAACTCCTCATAATAATTCTTCTTCTGCCCGGTACACTTTTTATTTAACCAAACTTTGACCGAACTTTAACTAAGCCGCAATTAAACTTCATCTAAATTCTGATTGAGACTATAACTAAATCTTAATCGGATTTTTATTCAACTCTAACTAATAATAAACTGTGACAGAACTCTGACCAAAATTTATCTAAAATTTTAATGATCCCAAAAATAAATTGAAAATGCAATTTTTA
Organism: Trissolcus basalis; assembly: GCA_025266255.1. NCBI lineage: Eukaryota > Metazoa > Arthropoda > Insecta > Hymenoptera > Scelionidae > Trissolcus > Trissolcus basalis. The sequence continues at coordinate 99,302 of JAAMPD010000040.1, forward strand.
TTTTTTAACAAATTTTTATTTTTGATCGTTAAAAATTTCTTTTTCTTAAATACAAAATGTTTATTTAGTGAGATCTATAAAATTACTGAGAATCGATGATCCCAATAATAAAAATCAAAAATGAAATTTATATATTTTAGCAAATTTTCATTTTTGATCAATAAAAATTATTTTTTTCCTTTTAAAAGCTTGAAGTTATGAAGCAAAAATGTCTTTTTTTTAAACGTGAAATGTTTTTCTAATGAGAGTTATGAAAATATTTAGAATCAATGATCTAAAAAATAAAAATCGAAAATGCATTTTTTGTTTTCTAGCACATTTAGATTTTTTGATTGATAAAAATCATCTCTGATTTTTTTCCTTTTCACAACTTGCAGTTACGTGGCGAAACTGTTTTTTCGAACACAAAATGTTATTCTAATGAGTGAGGTCTGTAAAATTACTGAGAATCAACATCGCAATATTTGCCGGTAACAAGCGAGTTCGCTGTATCCGATTAATTTTGCTTCGCAATTTGCCAGCTACGTTTAAGCGATCCTCACAAATTCGCTTTATAATTAATACGTACCGGCACATTCACATCCTCTGTCCTTTTGCACCGGATTCGTTTTCCAGCGAAAAAAGACAAATGACGTTCCATCAATAAACGATCACCTTTTTTTTCCTCCGTTGATCCTACACAAAAAAACCACACCGGCTCATTTATTTCACATCACGTGACCTCACTATACTTTTTTCGTGATGTCATTATTCGAATTGGTTGTACGAATTTTGATCGATCTTGTATCAATTTCGTTAATGGAAAATGATAATAATCAAAAACCATTTAAAACATTCCAGTTTTCGTTTCATCTTTTTTATCAGTTTTTTAAATCAAAATTCATCATCATAATCAATCATTTTGAAAAAGAAAAATTCTGTAGTAATTTTGTCTACATTTTTCAGTTTCAAAATTGCGTTTCAGTTTTATAATTTCAATTAGACGAAAGAAAATGTAATTATGTAATTGAAAAATTTGGAAATGGAATGAAAGAAATGTTGTTTTGCATTTGTGAAAAACGTTTCCAAAATTAACTGAGAGAAAATAACTCCACGAAGGGAAATGTGAATTTATGGTAAGTCGTATTCGCGTTCGAAATCGTGGCAAACCATAAAATGCACGTGGCTCGGTAAACATTGTTTTCCGAAGGGGAGGCTGGTTATATTTTTAGTCGCAAATCACAGCCGCGAGACGAAATGCACGTCTTACTAATCTCTCGGCTAATTATATTTCCGTCACGTGTCAATCATGTAAATTAACGCTTACTTCGATTTCGACAGGTTTCGCTGAAGTATCCAATACTTTTTGTGTCAACATTTTTAAGACGTCTAAGCGGCTTCAACGTCTTTTTCAATCGATCATTCTTTTTCCTTTTTTTGTCCAAAGTGCTTTTCAAAAAAATTTTTTTTCTTTCAAAGTTAGTTTTTCCAAACAAAAATTTGTAAGACTGTTTTAGTTGAATGATATTAATTTCATTTTTTTTGTATGTATACAATATTTTCATAAATGTGGTTTTTCCTAATCATGGAAAAATTTTATTTGCAATTTCGTAATTTCAAAATGGTTTAATTAAAAATGCAAATGCTCAAATTAGAAAAAGAGTGTAATTTAAAACTGAAAAACTGTGTGGGAGGATTCATATTTCCAAGATGCATTAACAAATTGATACAACTTTTGCGGTCTAATTTGATTGGCCGAAAATTTATCTCAACTTTCAGTTAATTAACAAAGATGAAGTATGCAATCAAAAAAGACTCGTGCGATGAGTGGGCTGTCTGTTTTCCTGTCTTGTTTTGTCTTCGGGGATTATTTTGCAATCATGATATTCCTAAATGATTTTTTCATCCTCACATTTATTTTATCGAAACCATGCATATAGCAAACTCTTTTCATACTTTCACAGTTTAATACAAACTTTTTGAAGCCATTCTCTGTAATTGATTATTATTTATAGTTTGTTATAATTGATCAATCTTTGAAATCGCCAATTAATTATTTTGCAAATACTAATAAACAATAATCTAGAAAAAAATTGTTTAAATGAAATATAAATAATTAATTTCAATTTAATTAAGCTACATATTTTTTTGTATGAAAATTGAAACGGAGTTGTGCTTAATTCTATCATCAGATAGTATTTATAAAACCGCGATGTGAAATCTAAATAGATCAAATTAATTCTAATTGACCTGATTCTCTGACTCGCAACAATTTTCAATCAATATCAACGAATTCAAAATGTAAAATAAAACTGATAAATTCTGCAAAAACTTCCTCTCCTTCGAAGAATCGTTAAATTTTTTTCTCCAATCTTAGCTCTATTTATAATTAAAAAATATCAGGCGAACGGGTTTGAATACTTTCGTTCAATGAGTTCGAATACAAATCTTCAAGTGAGCGTTGATTACGGTATAAAATGAAATTCACATTCGTTGCCAAATTTTTTATCGAAAAAGCTAAAAAATAATAACAATAAAATAAAAAAAAAAACAAATACAAAATTAAACCATTCATAAATTTTGAGTTTTACGTAATCACTTAATTAGGATTAAGCACAGGCTAAATGTAAATTTTGCAAACTAGTACAAAGTTGAAAAAAAAGAAATAATAATAGGAATGATTGACTTTAATGAAAACATTCTCGGAATGATAGTTAGTAATTAGTTTGGAATAATAATTGAAAAATGTTAGTTTCCTTTGCTTAAATGCAGGGTGCACATCACAAACGTAATATTTAGAGTGTGATATAAACGCCCGTACTAAATTCTACATTATCACTGTCATCTAATCAGATTAACGACTGAATAATTTCAAACTACACGCTGCAGCTTTTAATGACGTAATATTATATCTTTCTCGTACATGGTATTTCATTTTTCGAATTATTTATAGCTTTTTAACCATTGTGAACAGTGATTAACGTTCACGGTTTCAGAATTTTACAGTTTATAAAAAGATTGATACAGAAATTTAAAATATTGCTTAAAAATTAGATTATATCATTTTATTAATCAATGTTTAATTACGGTTGGGTATTTTAATGACCCTAAATGTAGTCTAATTAGAATCTAAATATTTAACCCACAGGGATAAAAATATAAGTGTAAATAAAATTTTTTTTCGATAAAATTTATATTATAATATATTCGGATATATTTTGAATATAAAAAATATATGTGTAAAAATATTTAAATTTTGAGTTTCGATGTAAATGTAATATATTTTTTTGATTAAATTTATATTCATGTTATATTTTATTTATAAATGACTAATATGTAGAATATATTATGGATGCATTTTGAATATAGAAAATATCATCCAAAATATAAATTTGAAACATATTTTTGTCCGTGTGGGTAATTTTGCAAAGATAATATTTTTTTCTATAACTTCGTTTAAATAAAGTTCTGAAATAGTGTTTTTTTTTGTTTTTGCTTGTAAAAATAAAGTCGGCCGATGATTGAATTGGTTGAATGAATATATTGATTTGCGCTGAACAGAATTTCGAGGCTACTGCGAAATAAAGATGTAAATTGTTGCGAAGCCACGTTTAAGGTTCGTATTTAAATTTGAAGCACAAACGCGCGCGAAGTTAGCGAAAGTTTGTTGACGAACGACAAAGCAAGTCTTCGTTTTATGCGAGTTGATAGTTTCCTCGGCGTGTAATAAAAGTTGTATTTCAATTTGTTACGGCTCATTTTTTCCCTACCGAACGTTCAGCAACCGACACTGATGTCCCTTAATTTGGCAGTGATGCAAATTAAATTCGAATGAAAAAAGCGACCCTGCTTTGAAAAGAACTGAGCTTTTTCTTCGACATGATAATTTTGACTGTTAATCAACCGCAAACGGGAAATTGGATTACTCGGAATAATATGCGGTGAATAGAATTGGTTCATTTAACGATCCATTTTTTCTTACAATTTCAAAATAACATTTGCATTCTCATTTTTGCACTTCACTGATGGCAAAAAAATTTTTAAAAACTTATAAATCATAATGACCGTTTTTGACATTTTTATTATAACCATTTTTTTTGTAATTTTTTCACTGGCTTTTTCTTCTTTCAGTGAAATATTTCAAGTTTCACACGAAATCTCACATCTCGTCGAGTCTCGTCAACGGTGCCCGCTCGCACTCAACATTTTTTTTCGTCAATGCCGCGCGCGCCACTTGTTTTTATCTCTCGTGGCGCGCGTTTTCCAAATACATCTTTTCGTCTTTAATTTTTCGCGCGTCAGCGATTCCACGGATTATTGATCCCGTCGTGTTCCTTTTGTCCGGAAAATTTGCTCCTATGAATGCGTCAGGGCATCGTTTATTTTTCCAATCGATTCATTTAATTATACCCGCAATAAAAACTTTCCGTTGTATTATTTAAACTCTCCGGATATCCGGCTTGTTTTAATTGCTCCCGCTCGTCTGCTCTTCATTCTTCCTCGATAGTTTATTTCTTCGACGCGAGCGAAAACACATTTCAATCCCTTTTTTTCCTTCGAAACCGAGTTTTCTTGTATACTTTGGTTTTATTACAGAAAAAATAATTCTATCTTCGACTCCCATTTTGACTATTTTGAAATTAATTTTTTGGGGTTTCTTATGTCCAGGTCGTCCAATAGTCAGCATTTTTCTGAAAAAAATGTTCAACTTCTATAAAAGAATCATTGATTTTTTATTTCCAACTTAAAATCCACTTTATTTTTCGCCAAAAAATATTTTGATCTTTTCGAGCACGGAATTCATGAGCCTCAAAATATATGACCATTTTAAAATTTATTTTTTAAGGGTTTTACGTTGAAGTTGTCGAAAAGTCATCATTCTTTTTTTGAAAAAATCGTTTACCTCTACAAAACACACGTCAAATTTTCACTGCATACTAAAAATTGACCGAATTTTTTGCTAAAAAAGAATTCTATCTTTTATTACTTTGGTTTGCGGGATATAAAAATTAACCTCAAAACGACGAGAGAACGATGAAAAAGTTTTATTACAATTTAATTGGTTGACCAAAGTCACGTGGCGTGTTCTGATTGGTGTCAATATCACGTAATTTATTCTGATTGGCTCGCGGCAAATAAACTAACCTCAAAACGAGAAAAACCATTTCAATCCATTTAATTGGCCGATCAAAGTCACGTGATCTATTTTAATTGGTCGGCGTTACCACATGATTTATTCCGTTTTTCTGATTGGTTCGCAAGATCGTGTGACTCGTTTTAATTGGTTACAGGGAAATTACAGAATTAATTACATGTTCCTTTTGCTGGTTTTTTTTTTATTTTCCATTACTTTTTTTATCGTTACGATTCGACGGAAACGTCAATGACGTTACCTTTGGACAAGTTGACTTTTCCATTACGCGGGAAAATGTTTGTCCTGGAGCGGTAAAAGTCTCTCGGCTTGTTGCTCGGTGTCACGCGATAGGAATATTAAAAGTTGTCGCCGAGAAGAAAGTGATGTTATATTTTGCGCTGTTCTGTTTGTACAAAGGAAAATAGCATGGTTGATTGCTTCGAACGGTTTCTTTTATGTTCTGCAAAAGGTATGCAGAAGGTCCGTCAATTTCACTTCGATTGGATATTAAACAAAATTGAAAGGATAAACTGCTCGGAAACTCAGATAAGACGAATTGGTAGTATTTTTTATTTTATTTTTCTTTCTTTCTTTTTTTTTTGCTATCGAGAAATGTAAGGCGAATGGATTGAGATAATAGGGGAGATTTCGAGCAGGATAACGATTTTGCGCGGAGGAAAAGTGAGGTTAGACGATTGAATTCGCGGAAGATGTTCTAATATAGTTAGTCAAGTTTGAGTGTTGTGTAATGCATTCGATACGGGACCTTCAACTTGTTAAGGACCGCTGTTCTTAGAATTGACCCAAATTTTAGCATTCTGATTTTATTGTCTTGCAATACAACATTTTTCGTACGGAAAGCTAATCAGTCTTTTAAAAATTTATTTGAAATAATGAAATGTTTTTTTAATTTTCTTGAGTAAAATAAATATAAACAAATAAAGTTAAAACCTTGATAAACTTTGATGTAACTAAAAAATTTATAACCCTGCAAAAAAATATCAATTAAAAATTATTTGAAAAAATTAAGTAAATTCCAATTATTTTTAAATGTTTTTAATCATTTTTGATTCAATTTTGATAATTAATTTTAATTTTCTTAATTTTTTTGAATCATTTTAAAATGATTAACCAAATCTAACCTCAAAATTATTTCAGTTGTAAAAAACAAAGACTTATTTGCTTTAAGTAAGCTAATTTATATGTATTTTATTATGTGAATTAATTTGGTTTAATTTCAACCAAAAATCGAAAAAAATAAAATATCAAAAAGAAGGAACATTTTATTCAGAAAAAAATTATTTTGAAATATACTATAGTCGTAACCTAAAAAAGAATAAAATAATAATTGATTAAAATTTATTAATATTTGATGTGTTTATTTAATGAATTTTATTTCAAATTATATTACATTACAGGTTATATAATAACCTAAAAAAATAGTTGATTGAAATTTATTAAAAACATCAAATACTAATAATTTTTCCGAAAAAAAGTTGATTCATCTTTCTATCATTTAATTTGTTTGAATAATTTCCAATGAATCTTTTTTGCAGGGTGTACTTAGACTAATATTTGATATGCCATTTTTATTTCTAGCTACGATTAAATTCAGGTCGAACTTGACCTTGACTAAACCCCGAGTTCAAAACTGTTTCTAATTTCTATAACCATTCAGCTGTTTAAATTTTCAACCACCAACTCAACGCTGATTAAACTCTAACTAAGGACTATATAATGTTGATTGTTTTAACTCTTTAAAATCACTGTCCAGATTAAATTATTAGTAAAGAAAAGCCAATTACGATGAGCAGTTGCGAAACAAGTGTGAAATCAACTGTACGAAAATCTGTAAATACATCAAAGCGGGGCATCAAATTAGATTTCACGAGCGGCTAATTTTCGCGGATTGATCAACATTTTTCCGACCATGAAAATTGTGTCAGTCGGGCATCGTGATGAAAACCGAAAAAGTGGCGAAAAAAAATGTGTATACTTGACACACAAAAAATAAAATATAAGGCGAATCGAAAAAAGAAGAGGAAGATAATGAAAGCGAGTAAGATTTTTATTTTGGAGCAAAGGCCACGCGTTGCGTTCACGCATGAGCCGGATGTAATTAATGCCGATGGAGTGCGAAACGGTGTCCGCAGGCGACGACGGCACGTGTGCTTGATTCCGTGCGCGACATTAAAATTGGACGCGGGCCAATAACAATGTCGGCGCTCGCGAATCGCGCGCCCGTATTTATGGTTCGTTGTACTCGGCGATTTTCGAAGCCAACGTAATTAGCACGAAAATGCATATCAGGTTTCCGAATTATTCAATTTTATAGTACATTTTGTGACCTCGTCGAAATATAATGCTTAGACGCACCCACCTTACTGTTTCTATTCGATTCAACCGTTGACGTTTTTATTATTAGTTATCGACTTATCGGCGACTATAAATTTATCAACAGTTTCGTGATTGAATTATTTACCACTGATTCTATCTTCAAAACNCAACAGCATGGACCAAAATTAGACAAACTACAAAATTATTCATTTGATTTGAAAAAAGGAAAAAAAAATTTCAAATATATTTCACAGGAAATTAAATTATTTAAAACACTTTTTCTCAATTTCAACCAGTTGCAGTTTTTGAAATTTGTTTATTTTTTTTTATAAAATTCTATTTAGATCCCATGCGACAACAAATACATTTTGAAAATATATTCTACGTATATTTTCTGTATATATGAAATATATCCGTATATATTTTAGACATAAGAAATTCATGAATTATTTATGAAATAGCAATAAATTATATTAAGAAATATAAAATTAATATAAATTTACCACGTTGTCCACATCCAGGACATAAATCCGGGATATGGAGAAATCCATACATGACAAATGCTGAAACATATATGATCAATTTATTGTCAATATATATGTTATGAAAATATTCTTGTATATTTTCTATATTTAAAATATATTCGTATATATTATTTTACATAACAGTCATTTTTAAAATATATCATTTATCAAGCGGCAATAAATTATACATAAACAAAATATAAAATAAATGTAAATTTTCTCAAAAAAAACAAACAAACAAAACTCAAAAATATATTCTTATTTTATATATATTATTAAATATTTTTTATTAAAATTAAAATATATTCACGCGTATATTTTTGTTCCTATGGGTTTTTTTTTGTTAAAAAAGTATTCAGTTTTAATTTGAATTAAAAATTCTGTTTGATTGAGGTATCAAAAGTGAAGTTAAAAAATGGTGGTCCATAATAGGCAATAACATCGGGAAATGTTTCGGAGTGGATTTTTAGTGAGCACACGCACGTAGCGCCAATTCGCGTTAATCTCGACCGCGGATAGGCTTTTTTGTGGAACCTATAAAACCGCGTATAATGAAGTCAGAAGGCAAAACTGATATGAGAGGGGAATTCGCAAAATAACGTGAACAGCTGCTGGCAAGATTTATCACCTAATCGTGTGTACAGGGTCGTTGCCCGACATCGGTTTTATGTGATTCCATGTGAAAAAAATTCCATCAAAATTTATGGACATTTTTTTTTCACAAACTTTAAACACGTTTAATAAAAATTTTTTAATAAAAGGCGAAAACAAATAAAAATTTCTTTCATAAAATGTCAAAAGATTGATGTTGAAAATCTAGTAAAATTTTATATTTTTTAAATTATTAAACACTGAACATGTGAGATATTATCTCACATGTCAGAAGTATATTAACTGAGTTATAAAAATATATAAAAAAATAATAATAATAAAAATAAAAAAAAAAAAGAATCACGTCCAATATTGTTGGTTTCATGTCAAGTTTCGTCGTTCTATAATGCAATAAACTGCATGTGACTTTAGAAAGAAAATAAGCTTAACTTATGACATTAGTAGTAACGATTTAAGCTCGTTGTGAGAGAATATACACTCGACTCAGCAATTTCAAACGAGTTTCGCTTTTAATTAGTGCCAACTCATGATTACGTCCGAAGGTTAGAAATATGTATTTCAATAATTCAACAAAAAATATGCATTAGTGACCTATATATCAATTCAATCATTTCGCGCCAGTAAACTGTATCCATTAATATCTATTTGTTCTCAGACAATCCAGTTGGAACGTCAATTTTATGGGACGCCGCCTGGCGGAAGATATTGATATAAAACATTTATGGTGAAAAATACATTCAGTTTTGGCTTTAGAAGTTTCTATAAAATAAACTTTTTTACATGACAATGTACAAAATTGAGATACATTTGCAAATTGCCATTTTATCAAATGACACCTGTCGTAAAAAATTATTTCACATTTTTTAATGAAATTTATCGTCAAAAGTTGATTTTCTAACATCAAATAATAAATAATATTTATTGGATAATATTTTTTGTCTTATAATTCTATTATTTTTTGTAAGAAACTTAAATAGAAAGTGAAACATTAAAAATGTACAAAACACCCACAGGGATAAAAATATATGCGTAAATATATTTCAAATTTATATTTTTTATATAAATTAAATTTTTTTTTTTTCGATAAAATATATATTTATTTTATATATCATTTATGTAACTTATTGCCGCTTTATAAATGATTTATAAATCACGTATATGTGAAATATACACGAATATATTTTAAATATATAAAATATATGTAGAATATATTTCAAAATACATTTTTGTCCGTGTGGGCACCACCTATTGGTATTAAAAATTGTAACTTTAAGTTTGGATGTAATATTTATAATATTCATTTAATGTATATTTATTATTTAATGATATTTATTAAATAATATTTTTGTCTTATAATTCGGTTATTTGTTTTGAGAAATTTAAAAAGAAACTGCAAATTTGAAATTTTATAAAACGCCACCTTCTGAGAAAAATTGTATGTTCAAGTTAAGGTGTTTGTTTTATTTTAATCTGTTTACGAGTTAACGGATGCTCGTCCATACGAATCGAAATGACAACTATGAAAATTAACTCAAACTAGTTGAATTATTTGAGTAACGAAGTGAGTCAAAATTATTGTGCTGAGATGATAACGCGGTTTATGACAGAAGGCTGGGATGTTAACATTGGGTGATGTATCGTTCATGTCACCATAATTTAGTCGGTCAATTTCGTTGGCTCAAGCATGAAATAGGTTAATTACTATAAAATTCGCCTGAATTTATTTCCAAACTATCCGAAAAGTTTTGTTCACAAAAAAGATGAAAAAAAAATAGACAGTTGCAATTTGCCATCAAAATTTTTCCCCGAAAATATGTAGAAACAAAAATATAGCAAGTTTTGAATTCGATTTGAAAATTTGATTTGCGTTCAAATGATCAGAATGAAAATTTTGAAATTAAACCAGAAAGCTGACAAGTTTTGTGATCAATTTGAAAATTGAATTTATAAAAAGTTATCGCCTAGCAAATTGAATGAACCAAATTTCATTCCGCGGAAGTTATTTTAAAAATGGTTTATTTCACATTGATGAAATTCGTTGCATGAAAAACAAGAGCGAGAAGCGGCGAGAGTAATCAATACAAAAACTTCCTCTCGGTGACTCTCCAATTGAGTTATCTGCAAAATATTTGTCCAGTAAATTAAATTAGATTACTGTTACTCATTACTTTTTTTATGCCTGACCTTTCTCATTTTTTCGTGTTTCCAACTTCTTTATTCGAGAAAAATTTTTTTCCCTTCAATTGCAAATATATGACCAAAAAAAATGTATCTTCTATTTTTTTAACAAGGTTGAATTACCTGTCTTGTTTAAACATTTTATTGCTATTTTTCATTCAATTTATTGAAGACATTTTTTTCAGCTATTTCGGTCAGGTCGGAAGAAATGTAGAATTGATTCTGGAAAATTTCTCGGATAGAAATTATTTCATTCACGAGACTTATAAATCAGTTGATCGGATTTTGTTAGTCAGATTATCTAGATTATCTAATGAAAAATGAAAAATATACCAATCCGTTCATCATGATCAAAATTAGAATGATACGTATTATTATCAACCCTTATTATCATTGTTAAAAAGATAATCATAAAAAATATGAATTAAATTAGATGAAAATCAGTTGATCAGATTTTATTGGTCAAACTATCTAGAAAATCAGATAAAAACTAAAAAATACAGTAATTGATCAGAGTTAAAAAAATTTTGTTTATTAACAAATCATATTATTATAATCATTGGCTAGATAATTAGAAAAATATTTTTATAATTATCAAAAATTTGGAATAAAAATATTTTGATCAAATATAATTTATTTTGTATATGAGAATGTTAAAAAGTCAAGGGTGTTTAATTAGAATCGAATATTGTTTGTTTCAGGCGATGATTTCGACGACCAACTGAACCGACGAAAATTGCACTAATATGCTCGGTTTGGCTGTAAGTGATACGCGTTTGCCGATTGGCGCAGTCGATTTGGTCGAGTGGCGTCGTCGTGTTAACGATGACGAGGCGCGAATCCGCGATGTGTCTGAGGTCGAGTGCGGACTTAAGGACGAATTGGCATGTACGTATTTTACCCGGCCGAGGAACTTTTGCGAATCTATGAGACTCCGATCAGCCAACCCGTACTGACTCCGACTAGGACCACTACTACTTCTACTAGTCGTCAGCAACCGAGCAAAAAGGTTGCCAGAGATCATCGCCAGGAGAAGCCTCCTTCACCTTGTTCTAAAATAATTAAAATCAAAAAGATGGCCATGAACAACGAGGGGATCAATCCCCTCAGAGAACTTACTCACGCTAGTTTCAATGATTCCATCAAACAGCATAACAGCAACGCCCTCAAGCTCGTCCAAACAGGTAACATAATTTTTTCAATTAAATTTTTCAAAAACATCTATGAGTATCTATGAATTAGTTAAAAATAAGAATGAGAAAAATATTAACAAATTGGATGAATATATATAATGTATTTTTATACCGAGATAAAATAAATTATAATTTTTAAGTAGTTGAAAAAATAATTATTTTACAGTTAACTGTGAGAGTTAATTATTTTTATTAGTATCATGAAAGTGGTAAGAAAGATAAGTTTGTTTACGAAAACAAGTGAGAACCCTAGTAAAATAGACCATATATTGTCCATATATTATCAATAGACTGATAATACAATATTATTTTCAGAAAAACATACATTGTCTATGTTTTGCAATACATTGATCATATATTTTTTTAGTGTTCTTCATATTTCGGCAATATATTAGCAATTTTCGAAAAAATTAAATATATTATTAATTTATCGGCTATTAATTTATTGTATATGTATGGTCAATATATATGATCCGTTTTACTAGGGAATCTGGAAGTAGCGCAACAAATGTTATCATCGTACTATATATATCATAATATTACTTTAAAATTTGAGGGTAGTTTTACGGTTATTTATACCTAAAAATTAGCTTATTTTTATTTTTTTTTGTTAAATCTTACATATTTTTACTAGAACTTTTTTTTCATTGGTCGACATTTTTACATAAATAAACTTTTTCGTACGTCAAGCTCCAAATAATTTGATCTATTTTTTAAATCTCATTCGATTTTAGTTTTCAACAGTTTTGACTTTATCTTGTAAGCCGATTAATACCGGCACGCCGCACATACTCTTCTATAAAACGCATGCTAATTGATGAAGTTTTTAAAGTAAAAATTCATAAGTATACTCTAATATACATACAAAATAATATCAAAAACTCCGAGGTTATAAAAGCTGTATTTTTTTAACAAAAAAAAAAAATTTTTGAAAACAGGCTAAGTTTTAGGATTAAAATACCGTAAAACCTCCTTAAAGAATGTTGTTACACAAAAACAATAATTGTATTATAAAATTTAAAAACAGTTTGTGTATTATTTATAATTTGGTATGATTTTATTAATTAAATTGTAATATTTTAGCTATTAATATTAAATCTTAACCATGTTAGACCATTATAAATGACGATGGTTACCACTAATATTATGCTACTGTTACAATTTAATTGCTCATTTTAGTTGTAGCAATTAATCAGGATTTAATCATCTATTTGAGAATCAGCTCTTGTACAAATTTTGTGAAAAATCTTTGCATAACATTTATACAATTTTATGATCTTGAGCTTAATATTTGTGCAAATATTTTGCACAATTTTTTTTAAATAATTGAATAAAATTTATGCAACAATTGTATGAATATTTATAATACATTGGTTTTTGTGAATGTTTACACAATATTCTTATAACCTTGAACAAAATTTATACGAAACTAGTTTTTACATATTTGGAATTTTAATTTTTACAAATTTGGAACTTAATATGGACATAGAATCGTGTGAATTTTATGAAATGATTTTATAAATATTAAATATAGTTGATTTTACAAAACATTTATACAATTTTCATATTTGTCAATAATTTTAATGACAGTTTCAATTATTCACTTAAACAACACGACAATAACACACAAAAAATCGTACGAACAGATACTTTGACATTGAACAAAAAATTAATTTGAAACAGGAGAAATAAACGACCAATTTCAATGGCAAATCGCAAACTAATCTGCCAGAGACAAGAGGCAGATCAATCAAGTTTATCTGTCTGCTATCTTGACGATCGCAGTTTATCGTAAAACAGACACATGCTGATCGATATTGGCAAAAAAAATTTTTTTTTTTTCGCGCGCTGCAAAATGAACCGAGGCGCGCTGACAAGCTAATACTCATCGACAGAAGCTATTAAGTGCCGGGGTATCGGCATCTACAGAATCCTGCCACATTTTTCCGATCGTCCCTTTTTTCCTGCCGCACCAAATGAACGTGATTCGAATTCCTTCATAAATGTAATTTCTTTTATCATCAACTTTCAAGTTTGTTTCAACAAAATTCCGGTTGAACAAAAATGATTTTTAATGCAGAATCGCTTTAACATTCAAACCAGTTATTTCTATTTCTGGTATATTTTAGAATTAAAACAGCCACGGAGTTTTATTATTTTACGTTTCGCCGCTGAATAAATAAACGATGAACTCAAAGTTGGTTTTAAGCACGTTATAAATTTTATTTAACAGAACTTTCGAACTTTATCAGATTTTAATGTTATCGACCTGAAGACAATAAAGTTGAAATTTGTGTCAGACCGTTGACGTGTACGAAATATTCCATTTTTTATATACATTTTTGAACACACTATTCTGATTGTTTCGAATTTGTTCATTTTTATGTTTCGTACATTTATGATTTGGGGAATGAATCATCTATTCGATTTTCAATGAAAATAAAGATATTTTTAAAACGTGAATATTGATTGTTTAAATATTTTCAAGGGATGAAATTTTATTGTTATTGCTCACAGGGAAAAAAATACGTGTAGATATATTTTGAATTTCATATTTTTTATATAAATAAACTATAATTTTTCAGTAATATTTATATTTATTTTTTCCCCTAGTGAATATATATTCAAATTATATTCATAATATAAAAATTAAAATATATTTACATGTATTTTTTTTTCTTATGGGTTTTTCAAAAAAAAAAATCAGTTCAATTTAAATTAATAATTCTTTTAGACTGAGAAATCAAAAGTGAATATATTTCAAAATATATTTTAGTAAATTTTCTATATTTAAAATATATTCGTGTATATTTTACATATATAAGTCATAAATCGTGCATAAATCATTTATAAAACGGCAATAAATTGTATAAATAAAAATAAAATGTAAAATTAAAATATTTTCACGTGTAAATTTTTTTCTCTGTGGTTATATACTGCTCTCGATTTATTTATTTTAATAACTTCCATAAATTTATATAATGCAATGAAGAACGAGGTTATAACTTCTCAATAAGATTTTTTTTTTCTCGGTACAAGGATTTTTTTGTTCGCTTTTTAAAGGAATACGTAATAAGAGTTTTCAATAAAAGCCATTTTTCATTGATTTGCAACGAAGGCAAACATATTTATTTATCTTGAATTATTTCGTGCAATTGAATACGCAATGACATACAAATATAATAGATCAATAATTAGTTAAAGTTTAATTCGCTCTTGGACAAGTCCTAAGGGTACGAAAATGTCGTTAGTTAATCAGGTTAATTGCCAAAATTTATGAACAGATGGGACGTATCAACGTGCAAATAACGAGAGAGCTGTAACAATAATTATTGCGCGCATCAATTATTCAGCCGATGATGAATTCGTCATTTCAATTGTCAATTTGTTTTGCTCGATTATAATCAGTTCTTTTCAACTTCAGTCGAGCGAAATTGCAAACGTTTACATCAATTCCAATCCCTCTCGTTATTCTATCTTTTTCTTTTTTTTAATTGTTCTTTAAGTTACTTTTAAATTCGGTCAAGTCGGTTTTTATTCAACGAACGGAAACAGCCAAGTATTAAAGTGGAAGTTTCTCATGGCTGCAAAAAAAAAAAAAAAATATTACCATAAATGAATGAAGCCTGTTTATCAACTATTACTTCCGACGCACTCGAGTGTATACCCTGAAATTACATCCGTTTGTTATTCAACAATCTGTGTATTTGTTTATTGCATTTGCAGCCCGTTTAACATTTATAATAACTGGAAAGTTTGAGCTAAGATATAACTAGAATCGTTATTGCAAGTTTGATACTTGCCGCATTGTGTAGTAGTACTTTAACCCACTTTGTGTTTTGTTAATGTAAGGGTGCTACGGTAATTTTAAGATTTGAGAATTATTTGAAACAACACTCACACGAACAAAAAGATATTTCAAAATATATTTCAGTATATTCTATGTATAAGTCATACATAAATTATTTTTACAGCTGCAATAAATTATATAAGCATTATATAAATAAAATATAAAATACATATGTAAATTTAAAAAAATAAATAAAAATAATAAAAATAAATTCAAATATATTCACACGTATAGTTTTGTAACTGGGGGTTTAAAAAAATCGATTTTAATCTTAATCAACGATTCAAATTAATTAACATTTTGTGATAAATGTAGTTTATAGAAAAAAAATATTTTTATAAAATATATAAACCAGAATCATTCAAATTCGACGATATTTTTCCAAATTCTTCAAACCAAAATGAATTTGTGGATTTTCATGTAAAATTTGGACGTTAATCATTGATTTTTCTCTGTACAAGTGTTCAAAGTTTATAAAATTGTTGCATGTTGTTTTTTGTTTGAGGTTATGTTCTATTTCCAAAGAACCAATTTTAATCGAAATAACTCAAACAGTTTTGAATAAGAGATCTGGACCTTCAATTCAAAAACTACTAAATTTTTTTCATTGAAAATTGCCAGTTCTCCAAAGTTGCAAACTTTCGAATATTTAAGTATTATTTCTTTCCCCTAGTGTAAAAATGTATAAAATATACATACAAAATCAACTTCAGACTCCTGCCACATTGTGATCAAATCAAAAAATCTAGATGAATTGATATTACGAATAAATGTATGCCGAGTAATTGCCAGCAATTTGTTACACCATGAAAAAAATTTGAAATGCAATTGAAATGCGATTGAGAGACAAAACGGTGTTTCGAAGGAGGAATTTTTTTATTAATGTGCACCTGAGCGTGCAATGTTTGAAAAGAAACGGTATATCCTATAGTAAATTCATATTCATCATATATTGTCCATATATGAAATGTAAATTGAAAAAATATAATTTCAGAAATAATTCATATACCCGCACGAACGAAAACATATTTTTAAAATATAAACCAAATATATTTTTCGTGTAGAAAATATATTCCGGCAATAAGTATAATATATAATTTATATTTGTTTTTATAAATTCCATTATATAAATTTATAAAACATAAAATAGAATATATTTTGGCGGATATATTTTGACAAATACTAGGAATATTTTATTTATTTATTTGTTTAAAAAAGTTACTAATTATTTTGACAATATATTGTCCATATATGATCAATATATTGTCTATATATCGTCAATATATAGTTCATATATGAAAAACACTAAAACCTGAATGAGCAATGTATGATTTGCTAAAAAAGATATATTTTTGATATATTGATAATATATGGACAATATATGATGTTTTTTACCAGGTTATAGCGAGGTGGTCGGAAAGTTGATACCTTTTGTTGGAAAATCTGATGGGAATTGAGAAGGAGGTAATTTTCGTTAGCGAAATTGGTGTTGTGAGAAAGAGCTTAGCGGGACCATTGGATCGATTGATGAAGCGGGCGTGGATTGATTATTCGCGGCGCGTCTTATCTGGTCGTTGGTTCATGAATGGCTGACTGTGTTACTCGCCCTAAGATTTGTCTAAATGTGCAATTGGGCCCAGCCAGGTTATATTTAATAAAGCAAGGAGTCTGGTTGCCAAGGTAACTGAGAGGTGAACAGGCAACGTATTGATTCACCCCACCTGAATTCAGGTCAACCCCTGACTAAATACCTTTTCCATATTTCATGATCTCTCTCTTCCCTGGGCACTTCGCCCTTTGCGATGTCTCTTTCCACGGCCTTTGTTATTCAAGAATTTTTCGCTTTCCAAAGGGGAACCCGAAGAAACGCGAGAGAAGAAAAATTTTCACAGCAACATCTACGTCCCGGGTCTTATCTGTCGAGTGTCAATCTCTCGACACGTTTCGCCGACAAAGTTGAGAATTGCTAACGAGCAGGTTGCGGAAAGGTCGTTACAACGTGAGAACATAGTAATTGGGCATGAATGGCTCGGGCTATTAATCGCCCAAGATCACTCGTGGCAAATAATCTGGCACGATTTTCAAACGTCTTTGAGAGAAAAAAAAACACAATTTTTTTTTGTAAAAATTTCACATGAGTGGAATTGAAATAAAATTGGCCGAGGTAATCTCTTTAGCCTCTCAAGGAATACTTAAAAGTGCGAAAATGAAAGACCGTTTAATGATATTAACCCGACTCGTTTTGCTTTGCAATTTGTGAGATAAATCCTGTACTTAAAATCGCTCTGGTGGTGAGATTTTAAATTTCAAGTCGGCCTCGTTGGGATTGAAGTTAAAGCGAGATTGAGATGAATACGGAGGGAATGTCTTCAGCTCCGACGGCTTAGGCACGTAAAAACCATAAGAAACGATTTTTCCAAGTGTTGATTTACAGCTGTAAACAAGTTTGTTTATTTCGTTCTCTCAGGATATTGTTATTTAAATTCTTATGAAAGAGTGAGGTCTTAAGGTGTTTGAATTTATATTATTTGGAATTATAGTATAGTAATATTTATTCAACGTTGACAATGATAAAAATAAAGGCGCTTAAGTAAAAATAGTCCTTGAAACTTTATTTTAATACTACAAGAATCATTTCTTACTGAAATTGTTAACCTATTTTTTTTCCTACATCAAAGGAGGCATCTTTTAAGTAATTCTTTTTCTGGATTCGTGTTTTACACTTTTGAAGTGAGAAAATTTTGCAATAATTTTTTTTATATTATTGCAATAACATTTTTTTTCGTTTTTAAACGTAAAATATATCACCTTTATTGTAATTACATGAAAAACTTACTTCCAACTTTTATTTTTTTTTAGAAAATTGTCGATGGTTTTTGGTATATGACGTTTCAACTCATTGAAAAAATTGCATATACAGGATTATAATAAGAACAATGAAATTTTCAATTAGTATTTTATTTTACAAAAAAAACTATGTTTTGTATATTCACAAATAATTTTCCTATTTTCATATTCCGGTGCGGAACATAAGTTTTCAGCTAGTATATGAAAAAAAAAAAAAAATTGTAGTACACATATACCAAAGCATATATAGTGTTTTTATTCATTTGGTTGGAACTCCGCTTGGTGATTGATTGGAGAATGTATTAATTCTTGAAGACGAATCTTGAAGCTAGGATTTTGATACTGTCTGGCATGATTTCTGATGAAAAGTGTCAGAGATACGGGCTATTTGAAAATCGCAGACATTCAGCTTGCATAATTTCAATCTTCCGGTCTGAAAAGCCGGACGATAAACAGCGATGAATAAACATGGAATCGATTTCACGTCAGGGATATAAAATTACAAAGTGGTAGGCAAATGTTTAATACGAAATAAACGCACATGGTGCACGCTCGCGATCGATTCGACCCTTTGAACGAGACTCAAGTGGGGCCTCGAGTTTTCGCTGACACATTCCATTCATACGTCCACTCGATCAGCCGCCGGCACACTTGTGTGCGTTCGCGCCTGGTATCTCAATAACAGATCCCGTAATTGGATATAGTCCACCAGTGTCCGTGTCATCTTCCTTCAACCCGCTGGGCTATACTATTCCTATAACCAATTTCCAAGATTAGATTCTCTATGCAGACTCCATTTTACCTACTTGCCTTACTGATCGCTCAAATTTTCAACTTGATTGCCAGTCTAAAAGGTTATTCGGTCCTATAATAATTTTGGTCGCAGGACAATATGTCCAATTAACCAGTTTTAAGAATATCCCTAGTGAAAAAGATTATATTGTCCATATATTATCAATAGATTGACAATATATTATTTTCAGCAAATCATATATTGTTCATATATTGACAATATATTGATAATAGATTATTATTGTATAATAATCTATTGATTATAGATAATCTATTGATAATAGAATATATTGATCACATATTTCGCATATTTTTCATATATGGACTATGTATTGCCAATATAAAAGCAATCTTAAAATACAATCAATATATGGTCAATATATTGTCCATATATTGTTAATATATTGATAATATATTGATAATAATATTGTCAATATATGGT